>JAFBJS010007897.1:14736-25307 GCA_016785265.1 Paraplagusia blochii | reverse complement strand
GCCCAGGCCCACCCGTGGCTACGCCTATGCTGCTGAGGGTACGGGTATAAAGGGTATAAGAATTACTCTCCCCTAGTGATTATCTAGCAGAAAATAATTAAGAACACCGCTTTAACTTACATTCCTATAGCTTAACCATCAGGCCACTACTGCCCCACTAAATCAGTTGATATTGGAATTGGAACTCAAGTCTGGACAACATCAGCAAAACGTTAGTATTAGACATCCCCATTTGCCATTCTGTAATGAGTGAAAGGTAACGCAGGGCAGAAACATTTCAAGCTGTATGTAGTGTAAAAATTTGTAATATTGCACCGACATGTTGACCAACATTTTACTGCTTTTTCAAATAGATTCAAAAAGATCAGATTCATTGGTTACAACATAGTGACATTTATTTCTTGTGCCAATTCCCGTTCCACATGGTTCTCCCTCCCATCGGCCCCAGTAAGCAGCATTGTTCATTAATACCAAACAATTGAAAAAAAAAAACAAAAAAACAAACTGAAAAACTAAGTAGAGTTCGGTTGCTTCAGTGGCCCCCCTAACCACTCCATCTTTACTTGGTCCATGCATTCATCTGACCATCCACCCAACAGAAACATAATGCACAGTCGTGTGTGTCCGCATGTGTGAAAATATCATTTGTACCAAAAAAAAAAAAAAGTCTTGATTGTTTTTGCTACCCTATCGAATCAAGGCAACTGCAAAAAAAGTTCATTTCTTTTTTTCCTCATTCTTCCACGCTCCCTGCATCCGAGTACATGTGCACGGACACATACGTATACTCACACAGACGGGTAGTTTTTTCTTGGATTTTTTAAGTTATCTTTTTTAAACTAAGATCATCAAAATGTTGATGAATTTTTCCTCAGGAGCAGTTTCAAAAGACTTAGAGAAAACAGAAGCAATTTTGGTGGCTACTCACAGTTTGCAGCCACGGGGCTTCTGGTAAGGTTTGCATGATTTAACCCTTTCTGTCATGAGATGGTTGGCTTTCAATCAGAACCAAACAGCAAAGGTTTGTATTAAATGGATAAAAAGAGATTGAATGTGAAAGGGAGAGAGAAAAAAAAAAATCATTCCAGTTTGAACTTTATACTTGGTCACTTATTAAATGTCATATATTTATATCTATATATATTCACAAAATTAATATATATGTATATATATACACATTATATATGTATACATATATATTTATATATATTCTTTTTTACAATTAAAAACACGATGGATTTGACAGACTATTTGGTTTGTTTTTCTCTAAGTAGAACCGCTTGTACTGTTTTGCAAATAAATGCATGTATCTTTATTCTTTTCCCCATACAGTACGGCCAGTAAAGGTGGTCACTGTAGAAGTCTCTGAGTGTTTGAATCCATACATAATACACATCATCGGTACATTTTTAGAATTTCTGTGATTTTTTTTTTCTTTTTTTTTACTGAAATGTCATTTAATGTCCCACAGATGCAGAAGACCACATCTTTTGTCAAATGTCTTTTATACACTAACAAGCCATAGTCAGATGTTCTTAATTTGACACTCTCATTGGCCAGCGTTGCCCATGTCTCTGTGTGATTGGCTGTGGCTAACTAACTGGATCTGCGTTGGTCCATTGCAGCTCGGCGCTCCAACATTGCCTCCGTTAAAGTTAAGGAAACAAACAGTCTCTCTGGTCGCTGGTCCGCCGTAGCTGATTCCCCCATCTTCATGCTTCCTGTGAGCAACTGCCAGTGCCAAAAGCTGCTGCTGTGCCTCCTCCAACAACAAGGCAACCTTATCCTGCTGCAGGCCAACGGCGGTGGAGCAGGAAGCGGATGACGGATTGGCGGGACCCGCTTTTACTCTCCTTTTATCCTTGTAGGGTGTGGCTCTGCAGGCACCAGACTTTGCAGTGACGGGTGAAGTGATGCAGGTTTGCATACATGACACCTCACAGTCATGATGACATTGCACCGAGGGAATGATTGGGATTGAAGAAGAGCGAAACAGTGGAGGCAGGGATTGGTTGTCATGACGATGGGCCCTTTTTAAACTGCGGGAAGCGTGAATTAGATCGTTGTGCTCCAAGGGAGCGCACAGGCCCGAGCCACCCTCTGCATGCAAGACAGAATTTTTCAAGCGTAGGAGGGCATCTCTTCTGGCCTCCTCACACAGGTTTTCTCCTTGTGCTCGGTCGCTGAGGATAAATAGAAAGCAGAGACAGACAAAACACAGACAAGAAACAAGACAAACATTAGTCAAGAACAAAAAAAAAATGCTACCATACTTAGAAGGCAAAATATGTTTTAAAGAAGTTCTATTCTTTTTCAATTAATATTTAAACATGCATACGCTATACTAAAAGAAAACCTATGCACCACTGCTTTTCAACCTTAGACAATGACCCCATATATGTCTGCTTAAAAATCAAATAAGGTGGCCTTATTGTTATTATGTTGTTATGTTATCCATTGCCGGGTCTCAGGGACAGATGTCTCCATGACTGCCACCCAAATCACACTGCACCTTACTGTAAGTCATGAGCCCACTGGATGTTATATGAGTCTAGACCAGTGCTTCTCAATTATTTTCTGTTACGCCCCCCCAGCAAGAAGAAAACAATTAATCCCCACACCACCCACTCGCCGACGCAACTATAAATAATAGCAATTGCCTATAAAATAGTTATATATACTGTAGGTACACCTCTGCATAACATTGTATCCTTGTTAACATAAAGAAAACAAAAAGAAAAACCTTAGCATCGCTTTGCACGCCCCACTATTTGAGAAGCACTGGTCTAGACAGTGCTATGTTCAGAGCACCTTATTGGCAACCTGGCAACTAAGGTTACGAACCTAAAGCCTGCCGAAGCCATGTCTACTTCCTTAACTACCATGCCACCACTTCCCCACCTATATTATATGTTCTCTGCATTTTTATTCATTTTATTTGAAATGCACTAACAAGCTGATTGGAAATCTCTACAGCAGTTGAACTAAGCCCCATAGTGCCGTTACCATGGATAATACAAACTAGTGGTCCATGTTGTAGCGGTAAGCATTCGTGCCTTGAAACAGAGCCAGTCTGATTCCCAGATGAACCACAATCTATCTATCTATCTATCTATCTATCTATCTATCTATCTATCTATCTATCTATCTATCTTATCCATCCATCCATCCATCCATCCATCCATCCCACTCTGTTAGCCTCTTAGAAAAACAGAATTTGCCAAATGCATAAATGCAAATGTGAAATTACCAATGAACCAGCACCTACCCCTGGTCCAGTGGTCCAGGATTTAGGCACCTCTGCTTCACATCTTTAGCCGCACACTGTATTATTGGTATTAAATACATAAGAAAATACTAAACTATACTGGGTAGTCTTTTGTGCACAGACAACCCCCCGCCCTCAACAACTAATACCTAATACCTTCACATAGCTAGCCACATTCTATGCTGTTGAATACCACAAAACAACCAACCAAAAAAAAAACACAATCCTTTACCCACTAATCCACAAGCGTCATGCAAAATAAAACCGACTGCGACACAGATGTGCTCTAAGGCAGACAGAGCAAATGGGGAAACTCATTGGCACTTTGCAGAAAAGATACAAGTGGGGTAATAACTATTTGGCAGCCAATTTTATAAAGAAGTGCTGAGATTTGAGCCAGTAGTAAACAGTCAATGAAAACAAGGAATAATATCAAATTCACTTGGAGATGGTTCTTGACCATGATGTGGCCAATTAATTAGTCAGACAGGGATCAGACGAATAATGCAGTTAAATTCATGTAGAAGGATCCAATTCAGTCTAGAATTAGAGAATACGTTTAAGTAAATAGGGACGGTGTTGGAGAAGGTACTAAAAATGTTAAGTAAATGCATATTTAATTACATTGCACTAAGGTAAAAGAACACATTTTAATTTAGGTAAAAAAAATATCTCAAGATTTGATTAACATCACACAATGTAAAGATAAATAAGAGGAGCTACTTCTTTCATCCATCCAACATCCATTTAAACTCTGATATTTTAAGTTAAGGACACTGAAGCATGATAAAATCATTGCCCGATTTGCATTTGAAAACAAAGAACCGGAAAACCAAGATTTTCCTTCTCGTTCTGAGTCTCCTGATCCACAGGAACCCTCTCACTTTAGCTTCCACCAACAGGGTAGAGTCTGTCCCTTAGTCATTCTGTGGCTAAACTAAAATAGATGGAATTTCATACACCCACAGAATATTATTTTAGAAAATGCAGATTGTTTTCTGACACATGCATTTTTCCTAACTCAGGGTTCTTCAAAAAAATATGTACTTAGGCAACAAACACACAAATACAACTAACGGGGATTAGATCTGTGATATCTTTTCCCATCATAGATTTTTGTAGATCTATTTATGTATCAATTGACCCAAGGTGGCGAGTACTTTATCATGCTTTTTACCATGGTACCAAGATATCTCATAAATGCAGGCTGTTCAGAGAGTATAGTGTTTGTGCAGTGTTACATCAGCTGAGCATGCAAAAAAAAAAATCCTGTCGGAATCAGTGTCTAAATCTGGGACAAGCCACATTTAACATCTCAGAATGAAAGTTTAGACTTTCTGCACAGAAAACCCTCTATTTTGATGCTGCCAATGTGACATTTGGCATCTCAAACATATAAAACTAGGGTGCTCTTGAGACTCTATAAAACTGTGCTAAATTTTTCTGTGCTTAAGTAATTCAAAGGAGTCTAGAAATCCCTTGTGTGTTTCTGAAAATCAGAACGAGAGATAGTCTGATTTGCCTTAGCTGTTATACTTAAATAGGGTTATATAAGGCACTGGTGTACCATCAGTGTGTTACATATGAATAACTTTAATTTGTAAAAATTAGCTGGGCTGCTAAGAATTACGACTACTAGTATCAGAATTTTGCGTATCTAACAAAAATAAACGTACTCACATAACATCATGTAAATATGTTGCAGCAGCCTCTGCAACCTGGTGCACTTTCTTAACCACTAGGCAGACACTGCCACCCACCCTGATTATGTTTAAGGTAAATGTCTGACCTCTGTACCCTCAACACTACAGTTGCTATGGCAGAAGATGGGTGAACTAAGTTTTCAACTGTCACAGAAATTGAGGCTCAGTGAAGTATGTGATGTATACAGATATATTTGAGATGCAATTAATTTTTGGCCCAAGAGCAAGAGACTTTATCACCCAAACATAATGGCCAAAACAGGAACCAATGGGGACACAAGCAAAAAAACATTGGTCAGTGCAGGTCGGTTTGCAAACATGATGTGTGGCACTATTTCAATATACCTTTGGATAGCAATTTGCAAATCTTGTAGTTCTAAAATTTTAGGAAAGGCTGCATCTGCCAAGAATTTGTCCAAAAAGGGTTTGAAATCCAAACATTGAATTTTTTTCAAAAACAAGGATCAGCAAAATCTTTGCTAAATACAATAGGGCTTTAAACAGAGATCATTCTCTCTTTCTTTCTGCACTATTTGAGAAGCTACCAAGAGAAATCACTTCTCTGATGCATCTGTGGCCGATGGTTTTCCTTCTTAATTGCAACCTTCTAAGCCATGAGGTTGAGACGGACCATGGAGTTAAACTAATGAAACTCAATCATATGAATGAATGATTAATATTAAAATACCAAATAACAGTGCCAGTTGAATTTATTCAGGTTTTAATCCACAGTCATGACCATGGATGCAGTGGTGCTATATATGATATCACAAATATAAGATTAAAGATTAAATTCCCCTTTTTTGTCATTGTGACGTTGTGATTCACACTGCAAAGCACAAAGGAATTTGGCCTCTGCATTTAACCCATCTTCAAAGTGAGCAGTGGGCAGCTAATGAGCGGCCGAGGAGCAGTGCTAGGGACGATACCATGCTCAGGGTATCTCAGTGGTAACTTGGCAGTAGGGGGATTCGGGGAGGGACCCTTGCAACAACCCCTGTTTTTATATATATATATATATATATATATATATATATATATATATATATATATATATATATATTGGTGTTTCGATTTTTCATTTTCAGTTTCTCAGCAGAGTTCCTTACAGAAACAGTACAAGGGCTGGCACTAATTAATTAATATATCAGACTATGAGGCATAAACATGTCTAACCCTAAGTGATTTATAACGTCTGCAAGATTTATTTTTATCCATCCATACCAACTTTTAATTTTATTTTATTCTCTACCTCTCTCCTCATTCCCCTGACGCACATTTACAGTTCGCTAAATCAAACAGCAACATACACGTATATTTTCCATCAAGGTGTGCAAAAAATATAGGTGGGTGGAGGAGGTGCACTTTTAACACTCAAAGGAAATCATATTCTCCCTTTATTGCTGCAGTATTTTTCTCAGACATGAAAACCTCTCCGAGAGGCACGGCAGGGACTTTGCAAGACCACTGAGAGGATCCTGCCAGTGATAAGAAAGGATGATGTGAAGGAGCTAATTCCCGAGATAACATTCACAGACAAATCTCTCTTTTGATGTGTTGAAATACAATCAGATTGCAAGAATCCATGAAGCAGAGTTCAAATATAAACTCTGAAGCTGTGAGGGAGAAGTGCAGGAGTATTACAGAGGAGCAACGTGCAAGAGAGATTGAAAAGTGACCCGCTTCAAATCCTTTGCAGTGGCTCTTAACATGTAAATGTACTAATGGTTATTTTTCATTCATCTAGACCCTGCAGATTGTATCTTTATGGATGCCATCTCTTTGTTTTAATTAAATTAGGCAATTTACTGCAGTGACCTTCTACCACTGACAAATGTTTCACGGAGGCAGAAAAAGGAAGATGAACACAGTAAAGGTCCCCAGAATCCCATACCTACACTACCGACTAAGTCGGTATGCTCCTTACATATGCGAAAAATGGTAAATCACAAAAGAAAAAAAAATGAAGCAAACCGTGTCATTGCCAGCAGTGAAGAGAGATCTTAAAATAGAAGTAACAACATTCAACATCCTCCGTTGCTGTCAGAGTCTCTGTTGAGATGACACAACGCTTCGGGAAGAAGCACGGAATGTAGCGGGCAACCTCTCTTTTTAAAGTCACATGCAATCTGCGCACTCTTTATCACATTCTTCTATATCCTGTTTTGGCAACAATCTATTTCTTCTTCACTCTGCTTGTGTGCCAGAGTGAATTCTAACTCCTTGTCACTACTTTTCTGTTCCCATATGTTGCTCTCAGATTGTGTTATGTGCAGTCACAGTTGTATCCATAGCAACTCAAAGTAGGTTGCTATGGACTATGTATAAGTATGTGGTGGTTTCTAATGTATAAGTTGGTGGATGTGATTTTGCGGTTGGTTTTTTAGCAAAATCAGAAACAGAAAAATCTAAATTTGAAGTACATTTTTGATTGTAGTATTTTTTTTTTATCTTTTACCATCTCTTTGTTCATTAGGCATGGGTGACCTGGTGGCTGACGATATGACAGATGTCATATTCAACAACATAGCACCAACGCAAACACACACCTAGGAATAATATCAGGTACTGGATCACCAATACCCAAGGACATGGGCTGTGTTATGAAACCTCAGTAAATGCAGCACTGAGACCAAATACAGTACAACGCTGTCTAAGCAAAATCCACCAATTGCCTTATCAAAAGATTTCAAGTGCCAAATACAGTTTGTTCAAGGTTAGAATGAAGAATAAGGTTGAAAAACCCAAGTCACTTGCATGGGTGTCCACCAATGCAATAAATTACTGTCCTTTATGAAGGACAACATCTAAAGTAAAGTTGATTCATACTGGAGCTGGTTGTTTAAGCATAGAGCAACCTCAGAAGGGTTGTGACTTATCCTCTTTCGATATCTCTGTCTATAGGTTTTGTGCTCTTGCTCTTAAGTCCCCCTTATACCGTTTTCACATTGGGACTTAATTCAGTATTCGCTGCGACGCAAAACCAGTTTAGCTCACCAGTCGCGTTCACATTACAAACTAACGTGCATTTGCTCCTCAACTAATGCGCATTAGTGCATTAGCAGCTCATCTCCTTGTGAACCGCTATATGTTCTGCGTTATTAGGAACAAAACACGTCCTCATATTTTCTCTCCTTATTTTCTTCATTCATTCTTTGTGTCTCCTTCTCATCGCCTTCATATGTCGCCTTGATCTTTCTTTAACCTGCTCCATTTCCTTTTCAAAATTGCACGTTTGTTGACAGAATCCATGTTTAATAAAGCTGCATATTAATGAGATCTCATTATATAACCACGTGATCAAATTGAAACTGGACCATGGTTAGACTAATGCGCATTCGCTCCCTTATTGTGTGTGAATGCAAAGCGGGTATCGAATGCGCAGCGAATACCAAATTAAACTGAATGTGAATGCAAAGTGAATCCAATGAGGATAGTAATTACGGGATTGAATCCCGAATTACCCACCTTGGTATTCGATTCCAAATTGAATGAGAAAACTGTTTCAGGCAGCAGCAAGAGAGGTCCAAGCAAAGAGTTTGTGGAAGCGGGGTGAAGGTTAACGGTCAGTGGTGGCAGAGTGCAAAAGAGTGGCAACGCAGGTGCAGCAATGGATGCAGGTGAAAGAAATTCACATAATTAAGTCTTTCCCTGTATAAGTAGGAGTTGGGACCAGAGAGTAAGGAGGCGGGTTGAGTAGAGCAAGGACAATGTCTCCAAGGCTGTGGATAAGTGCCCGAGACAGGCTAATAGAACAAAGATGCCACAGAGCATCTGTGCTAACAGAGTGTCCAGAGTAGTCAAAAGGACAATAAAGACCGTGAAACTGCATTATAGAGTCAGCGTGATATTGTCCACAGAAAACTCACGTCTTGCAATAGGGACTGCTAATGATTTTCATGTTATGCTTTTTATGCTGTTTCAATTTTTACACGTACAGTAATATTTTTATTTTGCTGCATAGTAGCACTACTTTAGATTCACAATGCAAGGTAATGCTCACTCACTCAAATGTAGGGTTCACTTATCATTTGCCTACTATCCTAGTATGTGCATTATGGCTAAACTCTAACCCACTCAGAAAGCTCTCTAAGGATATATATACACAAACGATTCTCCTCCCAGTTCCTGGGTTCAACCATCAAAGAAGCATGTTACCAAAACTACGCTGGCAAGGACTGCAACGACTCATCAGATCCCCCCAAACAACTGTTAACATGTTCCACAGGAGTCCCCAGGTGAGGGACCTTTTATCCTTTCTTCCCACTCACAGTATATAACTCCCTACTAGCAGTGAGATCCGAAAAAGCCTCCTGGATGAGAAGTGAAATGTTTTCTGCAAATAATTCAAGCCCAGTTACCTGACTGAACTCTTCAGCTGGAATGTATTTTTTTTTTAGATACTACCGCTAAATAAATAACTAATCTTGTTTTATTCTAAAATGATATTGCCAACAAAATGGCAACATGATGAGAACATTTGTGACATTGTAAACAAGCTGTTCAATAGCCAATCTAGCATCACATTAGAAGACTGGCAGCTCAGTCGTCAATCTAAAGAGATACTATATAAACGATGGATCACCACGCAAGCGCTTGAACAAAGATTGAGATATGAGGGGATCTAAGTGCTGACAGCACAAATGACAGCAACCATTATCCATTTGTTTTCCACCCAACCTTCACCGTTAATCCACCTCGATTTTGTCTGTGTTTATGTTAGATGGCCATATCTTTTACTTTAGTATCTATTAATATGAATGTAGGTTATGTGGAGAGGGAGAAGCTGTAAAGTGTGGTTTGCCTGTCCAGGTGGGTATTAGCTACTGTATCTCTGACAAAATAAAAACTGGGTCAGGCACAGCAGCTCTCACGCTGAATGCGTTTTATTGCTAATCGTTTCCAATGATCATCGAGATATTCCCGCTGCTTGCATTCACTGTTTTTTTTTTTTTTTTTTTCCATCGAAGGGCGGCTTTGCATTTTTGAATTTCACTGTTGTTGGAATTTTAATATAAACCCAGTGAAGCTTTGAAGACTTTAAGTCCCAGTTTGCAGCATATTGTTAGAGATATTGACTTTTAAGAATTGACAATGCAACCAACAGCCTTCTTTCCTAAGTCTTTCAGAAAAAAAAAACATTTTTATACAGAGAGGATAAGACACCTACTAAAATCCCCAGCCTTCCCCGTCTTAACTGTTTTGTCCTTCTGTTCATGCATCAGGATTATGTGGGGGAATCGGTGTCTGTGTGCAAAGTAAGCTTCCTCTTTTTAATGGAAACTACACGTTTGAGCCGAACTGCAAGATACAGTCTTACTGTATACGAAAAGCGTACCCACGTATAGAATAATATTAATGGTTAAACATAGTCATGGAAAAAAATTATTAGACCACTCTTTTTTTACTTTCTTGTCCATTTAAAAGTCTGCTTCCACTTAATCTTCATTAATCTGGACAAATATAATAACGACAAAAAAGGCTCATAATTAAGTTTAATTTCAGAGCTGATTTCTGGCCATTTTGCATGGTTTTATTGACAGTGAGAAAAATCACTTCCGTTCCTACATCACTAGCAATAACATTGTACTGACAAATAC
>JAFBJS010007897.1:0-14719 GCA_016785265.1 Paraplagusia blochii | reverse complement strand
CATTGTTTCCCCCAGGTGATAAACCTTTAGTGGAACAAGGCATTAAGATGAACAAGGAATTGAAGAAAACAGCAGAGTGGTCTAATAATTTTTTCCATGACTGTACAGCCCATGGGCTAAAATTGTCCAGCTGAGGAATTAATTTGGTCTACTTGATTTATTCTAAGGGGTAAAAATGCATAAATGCTTTATATTTACAATGTTTTGTAAAAAAGATAACACTTTTTTTCATAAAAGATAAATATAAAAAAAAAACTGTGCTAATACATGAAAAAAAAAGATAAAAATGTGGAATTATTATTAATTACAACTTATAATTGGTCTGGTTCTTAAGCTTGTCTCACCATCTTTGTGCTTCAGATTGCTTCTCAGTTGGATCCACTTCCTGTAAATGTTGGTAAGTTTGGCCTAAATATTTGGATACTCCAATCGGGTTTAGCCTTCCTTTGGTTATTGGTGGGCTTCTGCGTGAAACAGACCAGTGGGTGACAATGTTTTTCTGATATGGGCGTTGAAGCATAGGCCCACTCCTAAAATAAAAGAAAAGAAGGGCATCAAATACAATGTTAAAGGCAGTGAACAGCTTTTAATCTATATAGTTGTAACCATGATTTTCAATGACTACCTTAAGATAATTTAGGCTTCACAATAAATACTTTTTTTTATATAAGTGTGTGCACAAGTGGAAGTGTGGATATTTTACTTTATGCCTTGAGCACATCCACTTTTTATTCTGATCAATTGCATAAAAGCTATTAGGTGTCAGTAAAATATATATATTGGGATAATGGTAAAAAATGTCACAATAAAAAGCAAAAAACCCCAAGAAACTACTATAACATGACCAATCGGACACACAAGACAAGGGGTATTGAACAGATATTGTTTTGGTATACACAGTATACTACAGAAAATAAACAAACAAAATAAAAAACATTTTAACCTTTTACCCATCTATCTCTGTACACGTACTGTAATTTCCGGACTATAAGCCGCTACTTTTGTCACACAATTTTAACCCTGCGGCTTATGCAGAGATGCTGCTAATGTACGCAGTTTTTCGGTTGCCAGTGGCGCTTGAGCAGAGAAGGTAAGAGTGAGACAGGTGGTATCGAGGGAGACGCAAGTCACAACAGCAAATAAACACCCTAAAAGAAGAAGTTTAATGTACGGTAACACGCTTTGTACATGAATAAGACATGAACACGGCTCTCATTGACTTTTACTGGTAGGCCTATGTTTTTGCCCTGTTAACGTTGTGCTACCGTGTGTTTTTTGCTGTGTTACTTGTGTTGCTGTGTCTCGGTACTTTGTCCAAGGTACCTTGGTACCTTGTAAAAATATATTGGGTGCGTCTTATAGTCAGGTGCAGGTTATTCTGAAGGTATGGAAATTACAGTTATTTCCTTTAGTATCTCTGTTCCATTTTTGAGTTCATGATAGAAGAAATGAAAGAAAGAAGACATTTCTTTTTTTTGTCATTGTGACATTGTGATTCAGCGCACAACGAAATTTGGCCTCTGCATTTAACCCATCATCAAAGTGAGCAGCTAATGAGTGCCCGAGCAGTGTGTGGGGACGAGTCCATGCTCAGGGCATCTCAGCGGTAACTTGGCAGTAGTGGGATTCGAACTGGGGACCTTGCCGACCCAAGTCCGCTTCCTTAAACACTGGGCCACTGCCCTAGTTGTGCTTATTTCCAAACTTAAAATTTAGTTGCAGTGATATTTTCAAATGCTGCATTCGAGCATACTTGCAGATTTATGTTTAGAGCATCGTAGGATGTGTATTTTTGTTTACCCATTTCCACAGTAAATAATGCCAAGAATAACATTTCACCTGCCGACAGTGTGGAACATACCTGGGCTGTTTGGCTGTGCCTCTGGAGCTGCTGGATGGTGTGGCTGTGGGTATGATGTTGCAGTGTTCCAAGTGGGACTTGCACATATTTCCCTGGCGAGCCTGTGTGGATCGTTTGTAGTACTGCAGAGACATATGAGAGAACTATAATAATTTGGGCTTGTTGGTCTTCACTGTAAGTCGTGTGAAATAAAGTCAGTATAAAACTTTTTTTTTTTTTTTTGCAAAAGGTTAACAGAAGGAAGCTATGAAATCTTACATAAGGTTTCATAGCCTCCATTAACCTCCCTGGTTCTTTCTTTCACTCTCCTAGCCTCAGGGTGGGTCTGACTGCTGCTTGCTTTCATTTTTGCCTCAGTCTAAATGAGTCATGCAACATCTACAACATTTTAGTCTTTCCTACCTGCTTTTTCTAAAAGTAACAATTTCCTAACTTTCTCTTGAAAGCAAGGTGAATGCAATCATTTTACTGTAGAACTGGGAGAACATTTATGGCCTGATGAAATACTGCACCACTCATATGATGCACTGTCAGAAATGACTGTTAAACAATTATGTAAAAAAAAAAGAAGAATTTTTATTAATAGACGTCTTGTTTTCAATAATGACCCCTCACCATATGGACAAAAAAAGCTACTTCCTTAAACGCTAGGCCGCCACTGCCGCCCGTACACAATATCATCTGCTGAATATAGTTCTCCATGACAGCTCTGCTCACTGCATATTCCTGTGGGAGCTAGTTATCAAATTTTAATACTTTACCTCTGAATGAGGGCAATGAGAGGATGACAATGTTTAAACAGCACACCTTAGACTTACACTGCAAACTGAGGGAATGTGTATTTAGATCAAAAGTGATTCTCAGGTCATAGCGTCTCTCTCCTTGCATGCCTAAATGAAATAATTCTCAAATAGTGGTGCGGCACAGTGAGCTGCTAGAAGGGTGGGGGTGTGGGTTTGGGCGTGAGAGCCTTCCAATGCCATATGGCATGCTGGACAGAAATAAACCACTGCTTTACTGCTTGAATGATAAACAGTCTTCTAGTCACTAGATTGCAGCAATTTATACAGTAGGTTGCACAGATAAAAAGTATTATAGTTTTTTTTTCCACATAGGGGGAGTTAAAAAGGTAAGTTCTCTGGGGGGGCATTCTATATTTCCCCCTGTTTATGGATTTGCAAAGCAGTCATGCAGATTTATTGGATTTTAAGTCATGCCAAAAGAGACAGTAAGTGAATAAGTGACAAGACGAGATTTCTCACCTATGTGGGTTTCATGTGTTACAGTGTCTACCGATAATACATTTGTCTCTCTGGATATTTTTAGGCCTTAGTAACAGTAGGTAAGAAAAAAAAAAAAAAACTCTCCGTGCAACTTCATGCTCCAAATTACTTTCTTACATTTTTTTGTTCATCTTTTCCACTGTGATGGCTGACTAACAAGGTTGTCACTGACACTACTTTTTGATACCTCTGCTGGACGCAAACCTCATTAGTTTCTCACAGGCTGTCATAGTTATATATCCACTCTGATGTTTGAAAGCTGAATTATTCTCAAACTTATGACAGACTTTCCTTTACAAGCATGTACTGCTTGTAAAATAGATTTGTGTGAAAGAAGAACATCACAAAAGCATTCAATAATAATAAAGGCCATCATGATAACTTTCTTAACTACAGCAATTGTAGTTAAGAAACAAGGTTATTTTTTGCTTTTTTTATGTTTCATGTTACAGTTACATGATCTATCTATCGATCTATCAAGCAGGACAATCAAAAGTGGACAATTATGCACCAAGGAGCATACAAATCTGCACTGACCATCAGTATAGTCCCAATACATACGCTTGACAAGATATACATACAAGAGGTTCAGTTTGGTAATCATCATCTTCTTCTTTCAGCTACTTGAGACTGCAGATCAACTGCTTTTTTCCCACCTTTCACCATGTCTGCTCTTCTGTAACACACTTCAGTGTTCTTGTTCACCATATCTATAAAGACTCACTGAGGTCTCCCTCCTCCCCCTTTTTAATGACACCAACAATCTTTATTCAATGCATATATTTCACACATCCAGTTGTATTTTTCCACATTATCCAATATCTTCCAATCTGTGTTTACTGTGTGTTTGAAATGCACTAAAGCATAGGATCTTGATGTGCAAAGAACTATCAATACCATATTTGATCAAAATAAATCCAGTAGCTTAAATAGACTTTGTATAGTGTATGTAATTAAAAAAAAAAAAAAAAAAGGATATTCTATACATGATACCAATTGCACTTAACGTTCAACTCATAATAATTTTACAGCAATGGTGCACTGCAGGGAAAATTGCAGTACCAATCAGTACTGCAGCAGACATATGTACAGAATACAATCGAGCCAAACAGCCAATTTAAGCAGCATGAAAGTGTTTTCAGGGAAACACAAACATAACCCCGGTTGGTACTTGTTTTTTTTTTTTTTTCATTTTTATATCATGGAAGTTCAGTCGAACTTATAGAATACATTGTATTTTTTAAGCAGCAAGGTAAAACCACACTAAACCAGCAATGCACACAATACGGCTCATTAGAGGACTTTTCTATGTTTATGAGGCAGTTTTCAATCCATCGTAAAGGAGTTGGTCGTCTGTTCCCCCATTCAACGCATTTATTATATAGGCGCTGTGATTAGGAAATCCGTTAGCTGCACTCATCTGAACTGTCCAGGATGTTAATACCAGCTGTGCAGAGGGTCATTGTCTGCTTCTTTGTAGGTGCTGACCTCATTACTAACATACACATGATGATAACAGGGGGTGATGAACAGATATCCTAACCTACTGTGGGGAGGTTTGCGGATGATCTACTATATCAGCAAGACTGACTCGGGCAGGCAGAGATGTTGAGAGCGTAGGGGGAGACAGAACATTATGTGTAGTAGAGTGGACTGAAACTTGTACATGGGGAGTCATTTTAGATAAGGGAATAAGGGGGAGTACTGTGGAGTGGAAAGTGCAGCGTGGCACATGTCTATAGTATAGTTGTAGATACATTGCATTTAACATTAGATTTGCTATTGTGCATGATCCTAAAAATGAATGAAAAAAATGCAACAAATTTAATTTCAGCATAGTTATTTTCCAAAAAAGGTCACTTTGACAACAAATGGATATAGTCAATTTCTTGCAAACAAATCTACTATGCACATCTTAACATTAAAAAAAAAAAAAATGCAGAGCATTGGCCATCTTAAGGCCAGCATACACTGTGCTTCGATGGATGGTCAGCCCGATTGCATGACTCAGGTTGTGCTGTGTACAGGGGATTACAACCAGTGACTATCACCTTAAGATGGATTGTGTGTTTATTTGCCCATGATCTCTCCCTCCACCACACCACACTGCACATGTGTGATACAGAGGTGAAATCAGGTCAACAACTGGAATCATCATGGTATAACTGACAGACCAGACTGACCGCATGTGCCAAGATATTTCCTGATCTATACACATTGTTACTGTCACCTTCACTTTTTGTCAGGGAAATATGTTTTTGTTTGCAAAGCATTTTTCTCATCGGGTCTCTTCGTGAATCTGTGAGCATCTCCCATTATTCGCTTCTTCTACCCCTTCGTCCTCAGTGGAACATTTGTAACATTTGTATTTTTTTTATTATATCATATTACATTACACTACATTTTGCAGAGACCTTAATCCAGAGCAGTTCTCGCTACAGGAGTCGGACTTGGTTATGGTTGTACAGTTTGAGCAGTCCAGTTGCACCCGATCACGGTACTGGGAGGAAGTAAAAAAAAGGGGGAAAAAAAAGCAAACTCCTTGCCATTGTGATCCACGCCATAACAAACAACAAAATGTGATTAGCTTTATTCTCCGGTGAGCAGTGTTGGGACAGAACCACGTTCAATGGACTCTAGTTGCAACACGGCAGTTGCTACATTCGAACCTGGAAGCTGTACCCAGGTCAGGTCAATCACCACTAGGCCACTGCTGCTATCACTGTGAGAACACAGGTTGTGAGCTGTGAACTAATCACCCCGGTAACTCACTTGCACAGTGTAAGTGACAGATCCCTGCCACGATTAGAAAAAAAAAAAAAAAAAATCACACAATACCGCCCGATTTAAGATGAATTCAACATATTTCTGCATCCCTCTATTTACCAGCATCACTTTCTTGTGAACTCTGTTTCCAAGACAACATTTATACTGAATGCAAGTACATTTTCTTTTGCCCAAAAGCCCTGATCTTTTATGAATAAACTGCTCACATAAGATTTATTTTTATATCCAACCCTGGTAATAATATATCTGATCCATTTAAAATGTTTTTCAACGTGACTTCAATCTGAACCCTTTTCATACAAGACTGAGACAGACGTCACAATTTCAGGGCCAGTAAGGGGGGGGAAAGGGATCCATATTTTGATTGATAATGCAAGTGTAAAAAAAAAAAAAGAAATCAATAATAACTTGCTCTATGCAAGTAAGGTGATGGTGACTGTAGTAAACACATCTATCATTTATTTTTAATATCAGCAATATATCAAAACCTGTTTATCCAGACAGGATTCATCCTGGGATATTTAGGAGATTTGAATCAAATGTGTATTGTCAAGTCAGACCCACAAAAAAAAAAAAAAGACCAACTCAGTATTGTCCAAAAGTATTCACAAGTATTGTTGTAATTCAATGCGCTTCAGCTTCAATGTATGCATACTTACAATCAACCTACTCATTTATGTTTTCAGCCATTATCTAATGCACAGGTAGAAAAAGTGATAAAAAAAGGGCTAAATTATGATAATTTATTGCCAATGCTAAACTCCCAAACCATGGAATTATTAGTCCAACTCTTTAAGTCCTGTCGAAGAAAGTTCTCAGTCACCTCTTTCAGTCAAATGCAAATGCCAGGTAGAGAAAGAGAAAATGCAGGAGATTGATAGATTGTATCGGGTTGGGCTGGTATTGGGTATAGGACCAGTACTGCAGACCAATAATACGATGTCATCATTGAAAAGTCATTAAATTAATTTTGTCTCACTGCGGCCTGATTCCAAATGACCTGAAGACTGGCATGGGTCCCCAGATCGGGATTTGGGTCCCCTACTGGTGGATATAATTTCAACAAAGTTAACTCTATTGCCGTTTTAACACTGGCACTTAATTCGGTATTCGCTGCGCCGCAAAACCAGTTTCGCTCCCCGTTTGTGTTCACATTACAAACTAACGCGCCTTCGCTCCTCAACAAATGCGCATTAACTAATCCACCTCTATTCCGGTGTTTTAATACCGAATTACACAACAATTACGGGAGTGGCTCATCTCCTTGTCAACCGCTAGATGTTGCTGCATTATTAGGAACAAGATTACAAAACACTTCCTCATATTTTCTCTCCTTATCTTCTTCATTCGTCCTTTGTGTCTCCTTCTCATCGCTTTCATACGTCGCCTTGATCTTTCCTGGTTATACGTGGTTATATAACAGGATTTCGTTATATAACCACGTGATCAAATTGACTTGGTTAGATTAATGCGTGTTTGCTCCCTTATTGTGTGTGAATGCAAAGCGCAGCGAATACCAAATTAAACTGAATGTGAATGCAAAGTGAATCCAATGCGAATTAGTTAATACGGGATCGAATCCTGAATTACCTACTTCAGTATTCGATTCTGAATTGAATGAGAAAACAATTTATGAGAACAAACCCTCTCCTTTAAGCAGCTCAAAAGCAAACAGTCTTTGTTCTGCCCTTTTTCGCTACTGCACTACAGGCCCAATAAGTGAATCAGAGATGTACACTCATAGGACTTGACAGTTTTCACAAGCCATGTGATGGATGTTAACAGAGAGACGAGTGGAACAAGACTTACTTCACCAATCAGATGCCATTCCAGCCCTGAAGGCAGCCTAATCATTTCTTTTGATAAGTCAGCTTAATGTGGTCTGATCTGATAATCCTGGTGTTAGGTTGATTGGAAACACATTCATATGTAAACAGACTATATACTAATAAATGTAGACAGCAGCCATGAGGTGCTGCTGTATTAAAAAGATACATAGCTCAGTAGCTGGTGTTAACGTTGTCTGAGTTGTCAGGTGGATACTTTATCATAATAGACAACAGCAATTAACAGCAAGAGAAAACATCATTGTTACCTCCTGCATTTGCAGGTTAGTGTTGGAGACCCTCGTCTTGGTATCCAGTGTATTATGGGAGTTTGCAGAGTAGTTTTTCAAAGTGCGACTTTCCTTCAGGTGGGCCTGGAGCTTCTCCCGCTGCCTCCTAAACAAAAGAAAGAGGCTAATTAAATATATATAAAAAAAAAAAAAACACCAAAACAAAGTTAAGGGTTGTTAGGTCTGCTGGTTTTCAGTATAGTTTACAGTTTACTAGTAAGCTGCCAATAAAAAAAAAAAAAAAGAGAAAAGAGAATGAAGCAGGTAAAAAGTCTTAACAAAACAAGAAAGATCATTTCAAGATGGCTGATGTTGGTCCACATTTTTTTTTACTTTGTTTTACATAAAGTAAGGTATTTGACAATACAGCGGAGCCTCGACATATAAGCACCAGGAAACTTGATAGATACAGTATAACTTTTGAGATACAAGCACTCACAGATGCCAATGCAATATGGCCAAGCACTCTGAGCAGAACACACCGCCTTATCCGTTCACTTCACATTATCCAAGTTTTTTTTTGTTTGTGCATGAGTCCTAAGCAAATGAGTGTCAAGGTGTCAGGATTAAGTTCAGCTCACAAAAAAAAAACAAAAAAACAACAACAACAAAATACATTGCATGAGTTTGTATTTACTGTTCGGTGATCCGCAGTGCCAAACAAAAGAGTCGTCAACATAAGAAATTCTTGCAACCAAGATAGTCTCCTCTTGGAGATAAAAAATGTTTTTTCTTTTGTGAGTGCCGGAGAGCCTGACATTGATCGGAATTTTCTCGGAAGTAACGTCACCGCAGCAGATTCCCTCTGAATTCAGAAATTAATTATTCATTATTGTTAAATATACTGTCAGCCAAATAGCTCCAGCTGGTGAGCATAGGTCAACCTGACGTTGCTGATCAAGCATGATAATAAGGTGTTATGGTAGTGAAAATAAGAAATGCATGATGGTCATGAAAATAAAGCATGAAATTGTCAACAAATATGAGCATGTTGCCAATGTGAGTGATCTATCCCATATGTATGATCACAATGAAGCTGAAGGATGCTATTGAAACTGTAAATCTTCCCAAAGGTTTGACAATTATATAAAACCACATTTCAACAGAACATTTAACCACTATAATTTTTGATGTCTCTATCACATTTTTTTTTTCATCATTATTAACACTTATAGAGGACCAAATTGTTTTTTTTATTTTTTTTATACCATTTCCATTTATACCAATTTCATCCCTGAGTTTTGGTTCGCGTACCATGTCTTGTCTGATGTTTTGTTTTGGAGTTTTGTATTGGAAAACATAACCGTTTTTCTTGAAGATGTTACACAGTGGTAAACCTTAAATTCTAAAGTGCAATAAGACTTGGAAAATCTGCCAT
Organism: Paraplagusia blochii; assembly: GCA_016785265.1. Taxonomy (NCBI): domain Eukaryota; kingdom Metazoa; phylum Chordata; class Actinopteri; order Pleuronectiformes; family Cynoglossidae; genus Paraplagusia; species Paraplagusia blochii. The sequence goes on along the minus strand of JAFBJS010007897.1, from coordinate 5,294 downwards.
TACCAAATATGTCCATGTGTATAGATTGTCTTGTAAAGACAAGTATTTGTGGTTAAGAATCGGATCAAATTGTGTATTTTTATTTTTTTTTTCAAGTTTCAGTCCTGAAATTGTGATTAATTTGGGAACGACACTGATCTTGGAATCCAGATCCCTAATATTGCTACAATTAAATTGCCTGAAGGAACATCGCTACAGTAGTAATTCATGATATCATCAATATAAGGTGACTTGCATCGTCTTCCACATTAGGTAAGATATAGACACAATCCAAAAAATCATTGAAAGCTAAGAAAAAAATTGTAAAAAACCCAGGGGCTGTTGGAATTAGCTCCAGCACCATCACGGAAAAGGATTAAAATGTCTGAATTGTGGAGCTTATTTTCATGTTTAATTGAAGTGAGTGAGTAAAGTAGGTCTTGGTTGAAATTTGAACAACCAATTAAAATCCCAGACTTTAAAACCAAGTTGTAGTACCAATTTATTCTAGTCTTACAGTCACAATGTGATATATACTGACCCTATTCATGAACCCAATTATGCCTAACCAATGACCAGGACTCCACAGATAATCATATACAAGAAACTGCAATTATTATTACACCATGGGTAGCAATACACTGTTATTATTTTTTTTTTTTTTTTCTTTCAACTGAGGATACAATAGTCTTAAGGCTTACTGTAATTATACCGACCCTGGTTACTGACCACTATAAATGGCCTGGATGAAATGGGCTAAGTACAACTTCATTCTGCCTAATTATCACATCCTTTCATTTCTCCTCCAGTCTGAGGCTCTGCTGAATCACTACAATGTTAATGAAGTGTTTACAAACAGTCTCACAGTGAACTTGTTCTACCTCACCCCTGTGCTGCTTTAATTATACTAAGATGAAGGCAGCGACATTTGTCACCCATCGCTTTTGGTGAAGTGTTTACTGAGCAACAAATGATCCATTATCTCTAGCATATAATTTTGCGCAATAAAATCTGCTCCACATGATGGCACTACTACTACTACTCTTAGTTTTTGTCATTGTGCTTCATCTCTAGTGTTGAACAGCTGTTATATTCCAGTACATGAGATACAGTAAATATTGGGGGAAAGTAACAAATTGTATGTAGTCAAGTTACAAGAATTTGCAACAGGAATTTACTGTTTGTTTTTTTTTTTTTTTAAGTTTCCAGAATATGTAGTTTTACTTTGACTGAAGTACATATTACAGTATTTAAGGGGCATGTATTTCCCACTTTACTACAAACTGTTTACTAGTTTTTTGGACAAAATTCTTGGCCATAGCTCTGCAGTTTTACTTTGTGAAATACGAACAAAAACATCATCAGGCAATGTTAATTAAATATATAAATGTACATATATTAATTATGGGACATTTACTAAAAGTTCACTTTTAATCAAGCACATATTCTCTAACTTTTGAGATGATTGGGATGATGGGTACATTAACTTCAGTAGACTTCAAGCAAATTTGATTTAATTGCATTGTTTTAGTTTATTTTCAGCTTGCTTTTTCCCCAAGACTAGTTACTACAAAATTGGTTTCATTCTCTATTGAAATACATTTTGTATTTTGTTTTGAATATAAATAAATGCAACTTCTCTTTTCCTAACTGCTTCACGTGTAAATAAATCAGGCATTACATGTGGGAATAAAGTATGACATGTAGCAATGAACTACAGCCATTAAAATGACTTAAATCGCCTTCATAAATACATGATACATGTAAATGTCTAATTTTATTAGTAATGAACAAGATTTACTGCCACTATCAAAGTAAAGCATGTCACCTTTAAGGTAGTTTATAGTCAGTCATCATATTTACTGCCTGTAAAAATGTTTATATAAGTGTACAGCAAAACTGCTTGAAGATGCCTGTTATTAGGTAATGTAATGCCTTAACACAAGATATATACTACAGTATAATTATTTTAATCAAAAATAAAGTAAGTTTGACACAGAAATTAATGATCACTACCAAATATCAGTGTATATTAGTCGGACTGTTGTTTACTGAGGCCCATTATTTTGGAAAGGCTCTCACTGCACACATCTTATAAAAAAAAGAAATCAATATTCCTGACTTCATTACACACATTTTGGATTCACCTGTCCTTCATTACCCCATTTGAAAATAGTGTTGTCAAGATGCTCAATCACTCATATTACCATATTATGAAGTAATGCCCTGACAATTAATGTGACGAGCACTGTAGTCCGCGTGCCTTGAGTGACAGCACTTATGAAGGATGTTTGATCCCATTATCCTGGGAGTGAGTACTCGCTCCTTCCATGGCAACCAATTCAAACTTTCTGCATCCAAGAGGAATACATGCGCCTAAAGGAGCAAACAGTACTGCATAGGCTTAAACAAATATGCAAGAAAAAAAAAAAGTCCTATGAAGTTTAATGAAAAAGCTTGTAATAAGATATAAATATAATACATATATTATTTAGGAGAGACAAGGATGGACAGGATTAGGAATTGGGTCATTGGAGGGACAACACAGACAGGAAGGTCTGGAGAAAAAGCTAGAGCCACATCAAGATGGTTTGGACATGTTCAGAGGAGGGACAGTGGATACATTGGGAGAAGAAAGATCCTAGAGATGGAGCTACCAGGTAGGAGACAAAGAGGATATTGATGGATGCAGTGAGGGAGGACATGGAGGCAAATGGAATGAAAGATAGAGATAACTGGGGCAGATGTTAAAGGAGGGTTGTCTGGGACAACCCTGACAAGGGGACAAGCCAAAAGGAGAAGTGAATAAAAAAATGATGTTTTATCGTATAAATATTTTTGATGAATTGTATATATCCTGAAGGCTTCAGATTCAAATTCATCAGATGCCGGGTTGAAAAGGAGCTGCTCTGAGCATAGCGCTGTCCCTTCATGCCTCACCACAAACAGGAAGACAGACAGTAAGGGTAGTGTGATTTGTGTGGAGTAGGAGACTGCTGTCCCTGTGACTTAGCAATGGATTAGAGGATAAAGATGAACACTGTTGTGTTCAAGTACCTTAGTTCATATTCTTGATGCATTTAAGAATGCGATGAAAGAATATAATACCAGTGTCAACCAGGAATAAACTGGCTGACATTTAGGAAGGGCCACTTGGAAAAAAAAAAAAAAAGGAGAAACAACCAGGTTCAATGATGCATAATACCCTGCAAAACGGCAAAGGCTTAGTGATTAACCTGGGGATAGAAGTGCTTGGAGGAAGTTGATGTAACACATCATACAGAAAGCACCTTATTCAGGAGAAGCGAAGCCAAGAAGCACCCACGGAGCCCAGAGTCTCTGTGGGGCCCATCTTGAGATGGGCTGGCGACCTTTGTATTGAAGATGCAAGAAAAAGACAGGATATTTACCTCCTTCAACCTTTACATAATTGAGGCACTATATTACTGACCCTCCTGCTCTCACCACGACTGATGGGATTCCGCAAAGATTGATGGAAACCAGGATCTATCTCAGCCTCTGAATACACTGTGCAGTTGCTGGAGGACTGAGAGAGACTGATGTTTTCTAGGGCTAATGTGGTTGACATCAGTATCTATGCCCATGCTCTAATTCCCAATTGTGGAGATTTTCTAGGTGTTTTGACATTCATTCATTCATTCATCTTTATCCTACTAATAACTAAAAGCATAATAACTTTATCTATATAGCACAATTTTTACGGACATGGAGCTCAATGCGCTTGAACATTTTAAATTAAATGAGAACACATGGACTGCCAATTTAAAGAGAGGCCCTTTGAGTCAATGTGGATGTCTCCTGAGAGCAACAGGGGTGAGGAAATCTCCCTTTTCCAGGGGGAAACCTTGGGCAGATCCAACGGCTCCTAGGGGAGCACTCTGCCGGTGCTGGTGTCGTTGTTTCTGCAGGGAAACTATCAGCTATATGTATGCAATGGTGTATATGTGGGTCTTGAGGTCCTCTTATCCATTTTCAGGTCTCAGGGGCAGCAGTCTCCACAACTGCTGTGAGCTTCCTGCAGGTGATGAGCCAACTGGAAGATGGGCCTCTGCATTACCTGCCTGTCTCCAAGAATAATCACCTCTAACAGATGTTATAAATATAAAAGTGAAAAGTAAATTCATTTTATTATGCAAGTAATTCCAGTTTTTAACATTGTAAATGTAGGAGTGACAAGCTTGCCACATGTCCACATGGACTAGTTATTAAAAAAAAAAAAAGAAAAAAAAAAGTGAACTGGTCCTCTTAGATACTTTTATTTGTATGTGTCTCCTGAACCCAAAGGAGGTTGACACCCCCTGGTCTTAAGCTAAACGTTCTGTTTTGTGAAATGTGATTACAGTAGTCAGCAGGGTGACACAATACTTAAAGTCTGAAAACACATTTGTGCCACAATAGACAGCAGGAAGGACTAAGCTGAAACCAATGATCCATAGGGCAATTCCACTTTTCCTGCTCCGGTCTGTAACAACAGTTGTCTGTTATTTTCACTGCACTACAGCAGGATTACCCTTTTACTTCATGGTCCGCTGACAAAATCACCAGTGTCTTTATCAGCGCATTAAAATGTGTTCATTTCGGTTTCAGTTCCGAAATCCTCTGTTTGGATGTGTACTTACCAGATAAGCCTGCAGCAACTGCACTTGCTTTACCAACATTGATTTTCCCCAGTGGACTTGTTTACATTCAGAAACAAACACAATATTTGGATGTCATGGACCGACCCACATGGTTTATTTCTCAGATTTACCTGTTGGACTTTTGTTAATTGACGAAATAAAAATGAATTAGGTTAATAATTTTTATATTGTTTCAGGTATATATGACGTTATATATATATATATAAGATGTGTATAAGAGACAGATAAAAAATACAACTATACAAATAAAAAAACATATACAAATATATATATATATATATATATATATATATATATATATATACACATATATATATACATATGTTAAACGCAAAAAAAGTTGTTGCATGGGATTCTCAGAATGTCCTCCCATAAACAATACTGTACAACATTTGATGTTTATGAGCCCATCATTAACATGGACAGATATATTGATATCTTGTCTGAAACTAACATTATACTTATGAAAAGACTACAATATTGACCTCCTAGTGGTCAATTCTCCCCATATAGTCCAATGGTCCAACCACTCTTTTTCAATTCTGTCAGTGCGCATTACACGAAGTAAACCTCAGTGGGTCATTGTAGGCAACTATAGACAGAGATTAATGGCTTTGATTATTGGCTACACATATTTAAAAAAAAAAAAAAAAA
>JAFBJS010007890.1:13312-35143 GCA_016785265.1 Paraplagusia blochii | reverse complement strand
GTCACAACAGATCTAAACTGAAACGACCACAGTTTCAGCATGAAAGGCATCAAGTTGTTATCGACTTTGAACTCCGAACGCCGCCTTTTACTGATGCAACGCGCAGAAAGCAGTTGTTGTTTTAACTTCAAAATCATTCCTTTCAAACCTCCTTCTTCCTGATTTCCCTTTTTTTTTGTTACTCTTCCTGATCTTGACTGTTGACTGTATAAAACAAAAACTATCCTGATTATACGCGCACGCTGCGTCGATAAAAGCTGAGTTACGAAACACTCGAAAACGTCTGAGATCAGTTTCACTTTCACTGATGGGTTAGCGTTCAAGGCTGCTGATGTCACTGAGGGTCGCTACTGGAACTGTGGTGTCGTTGCATGCGGTATTTACAAACCAATCAGATTGCACGTGTGACTTAAGACCCGGGAAAAAAAAAAAAAAAAAAACAGTCTGAGAATTTCCACTCTAATATTTAGTCCTGGGACTCTTCGGATCATCACTCTTGTTTGAGAGAAAATATTTATTATTCTGCCTCGGCTACGATTAGTGCACTGGTGTTGACGCTTCACTTAACACAAAGCACCAGTCAATATCTCCCTCCAGAGTTAACAGTGGATATCAGTGAATTTTTAAAGCCTCCAGTCCAGATTTATAGCTTCGCTCCCTTTTGGCTCCTTATCACCGTTCATATCAGTGCCCCCTGGGAAAGACAAAAGGAAGGATGAGTTGAAAAAAAAAAAAATGGAGTGAGTGAGAGAATAAAAGCAGTGATAGAGAGCATCTAAAAAAAAAAAAAATCTGATGCACTAATGTCCCATAAAGCTGAAAGCTCTGTCTGGGCCTGGACCACGTCAGGATGTGTCCTAACTACAGGCTATTGGAAAGATGAAATGATAAAAATGTTATGAGTTTTTATTGTAACCCTGACCTTCACTGAAATGGCCGGGCCTTCACAGGAAGAGATGAGGATTATAGACTGAGAAACTTAGTTAGTTAGTCGAGTGACCTTTAAGGCACGGTCAAGCTGTGAGATTTTTCAGCTATATGGTAGTAACAAAGAGTGAATGACTTAATGGCAGGGGTCTCAAATGCAAATAAGTTGAGGTCCTTCGACCCCACACTATCATTTCACTGAAGGGCCGCGTCAGCTTTCAGTGTTCAATTCCAAGAAAAAAAAAATTATAAAAAAAAATCAGTTTCAAAAAAGATTCTGTGTACCGTAATACAACACTGAACCAGAAGGAGACTGTGGATCAGGGGTTTTGAGAACTATAGGATTAACCCTTTATAGGGAACTCATTGAAATACTATGAAATTAAAAGAATAAATAAATAAATACCGTACTTCAGAGTGTTGTTGGGGACATAACGAGAGATTATATCTTTTTTCAATATTTTCAAAATATTCCATTGTCTTGGAGAAAATCAAAGGAAACGAAGTAACCGTATTTGGTTCCTCGCCCTTTGGTGGTAAATAATGTAAAATTTACAATGTAAAATTTACAATAAAACACCTATAAGATGAAAAGAACATGGATGTTTCACATTAGAACATCAGTTTTGGAACATAAGTGCTGATACAGACTCCTTCAACCAATCAGCAGGTACATTTCTGCTGATTGGTTGAATGACACAGTCAGTTGATCTGTGACGTTATTCGATCTCTTCTGAATGGCTGAGTGAGGACCACATGGTTCTTGACCTCACTGAGGTGGAGGAAGGGGGGCATTCGTAAAGGGTGCAGACATTACCAAAAATAGCCACTCGCCCTATAAAGGGTTAACCAAATTTATAAAGTATTATTATAAATTCAACTTTCACATTATGGTGGGGGCCGCAAAGTATCATTCCATGGGCCGCAAATGGCCCACGGGCCTCCGGTTTGAGACCCCTGCCTTTTAGCTGCAACTGCGTGGCTACCAAATGTATTGTTACGCCAAATAATGTATCATAAGTAAAAGCCAGGAGGGGGGAGATAACGTGATCTACAGAGGACAAGGAGAAAGACGAAGACGGTAGTTGGAGATGGGTGGAGGCTCTCAGTTGCTCTCTGGATGAAACTGATGTTCAGCAAACAAAAAGAGTTCCCTGACAATTGGGCCATTTATGCACAAAAAAAGAAAATTAAAAAGTGACGACAATGACATATATGGACCAAGGAATGTCTACTAGTTCTGCCACGCTGCCCCATGTTTCCTCTGGGTTTTGCGGCAGTTGGTGGCCTAGTGGTTAAGGAAGTGGACTTGGGTCTGCAAGGCCCCTGGTTTGAATCCCCTTTACTGAGCAAGGCATTGTCCCCACTCACTGATCCCCAGGAGCTCAAAGCTGCCCACTGTTCACTTTGGTGATGGGTTAAATACAGAGGTGACATTTCGTTGTGTGCAGTGGTGTGAATCACAATGTCACAATGAGATTTTCTTTCCTTCCTTGTTGTTTCATATCTACAGTCGTGGAAAAAAATATTAGACCACTCTGCTGTTTTCTTCAATTCCTTGTTCATCTTAATGCCTTGTTCCACTAAAGGTTTATCACCTGGGGGAAACAATGAACACAATACCATGCAATGACTAAAAGCACTGTATTTGTCAGTACAATGTTATTGATAGTGATGTAGGAACGGAAGTGATTTTTGTCACTGTCAATAAAACCATGCAAGATGGCCGGAAATCAGCTCTGAAATTAAACTTAATTATGAGCCTTTTTTATTGTTATTATATTTGTCCAGATTAATGTAGATTAAGTGGAAGCAGACGTTTAAATGGACAAGAAATTAAAGAAAGACTGGTCTAATCATTTTTCCATGACTGTATGTTTTTGCATGTGCAGTGTGGTATGGTAGAAGGGGAATCATGGGTAAATCAGCAGGACTTCCCGGACCCGACTGTCGATTGTCCTACGACTATAAAATCGTGGCAAAAACGTACAGTATACGTTGTTCTTCACAGGTTCTGTTTGATTGTTCTTTGTTAACTCTTTTAATCTATGTGCTCTAGCATGAATCGGTAAAGTTATTTAAGTAACAAAGTTAAAACTTAACCAAACTGTCATGGACTTCCTTTAATTAAACAACGTTCCCACAGCATTAAAATCACCAACTAACCAACCAAATACTAATTAAACAAATCTGCTTCAGGGAGCTACACACACCCTAAGAAGCTTAAAACCTTCCGGTGCAAAACGCTGGCTCTGTAGCTTCAAACTTTTTTTGTTTCCTCTGGTTTTAAAACATTCAAGACCACTCTGCTGTTTTCTTCAATTCCTTGTTCATCTTAATGCCTTGTTCCACTAAAGGTTTATCACCTGGGGGAAACAATGAACACAAAACCATGCAATGACTAAAAGCACTGTATTTGTCAGTACAATGTTATTGCTAGTGATGTAGGAACGGAAGTGATTTTTGTCACTGTCAATAAAACCATGCAAAATGGCCAGAAATCAGCTCTGAAATTAAACTGAAATATGAGCCTTTTTTGTTGGTATGATATTTGTCCAGATTAATGTAGATTAAGTGGAAGCAGACATTTAAATGGACAAGAAATTAAAGATTGGTCTAATCATTTTTCCATGACTGTATGTTTTTGCATGTGCAGTGTGGTATGGTAGAAGGGGAATCATGGGTAAATCAGCAGGACTTCAAAAATGTTGGACGTACAGTATACGTTGTTCTTCACAGGTTCTGTTTGATTGTTCTTTGTTAACTCTGTTAATCTCTGTGCTCCAGCATCAATAGGTAAAGTTATTTAAGTAACAAAGTTAAAACTTAACCAAACTGTCATGGACTTCCTTTAATTAAACAACGTTCCCACAGCATTAAAATCACCAACTAACCAACCAAATACTAATTAAACAAATCTGCTTCAGGGAGCTACACACACCCTAAGAAGCTTAAAACCTTCCGGTGCAAAACGCTGGCTCTGTAGCTTCAAACTTTTTTTGTTTCCTCTGGTTTTAAAACATTCAGTGTTGGATAGACCGCTGTGATTGGCTGCTGTTCCAGCTCCGTGGTCCTTCTAAGGGTTAATTGGTGGAAGATAAACTGAGGAAGAAACAGATTTAGAAATGAATACCTGGAACACATTTCAAATGAGATCGGAGCCAGATGTTGTTTACCAACACGGTGTGACATCACGCTGCTTCCTCCTGTATCCCAACCACTTGTCAGCCCTTAAAAAGAATACAGCCCCGAGGACGGGTAAATAAGGAAGGAAGGGGAAAGCAAACACAATTTGTCATTGTGATCCACACAACAAAATGTCATCTCTGTATTGAATCCATCACAGAACTGAACAGTGGCTGGGCCAGGCTCAGTGGGAACATGGCAGTTGGTGGATTCGAACCTGGAACCCTCAAATCTGGTTCCTTAACCGCTAACCCACCACTGCCCCAAGTTTGAGACTTTGTTATCATTAGTCCAAAGTTGTAAAAAAAAACTTCATTGACAAACAGCGTTTGGTCTTTGTGACAACATGTGTGTTTACCTGGATATGCTAACACAGAAGCTAATCAGATGGACCAATAAAACCAAGGACAGTTTGTTACACAAATCAAGAAGGAGTTATTTTGGCTTATGGATTTTTTTTTTCTCAGACTAAGTAAAGGCAGAAAAAAATACAAAAATATCAGAGTACTGGGGAGGACATGGAGGTAGTTGGAGTTACAGTTGAGGATGCGGAGGATAGGGTGAGATGATGGAGCTACCAGGTAGGAGACAAAGAGGAGATTGATGGATGCAGTGAGGGAGGACATGGAGATGGTTCGAAACAGAGTAGTGGTTCACATTTGGTGGGTCCCGACCCAAAAGTGGGTCATGGACCTGTTCTGAACAGATGATCAAAAATCAATATTATGTCAATCAGCTGTTGAGCATGTGTTTTATTTTTAAAAATCTCTTATTTTGAAAGGCACACTATGCTGGATAAAATAAGTATGTTAAAATAAGTGGTTGTTCAAAGGTTTTTCTTTTAGAAAATGTATTTGCTTTGAAATATATGAGAGCGGGTCGTGACTTAATGACCTCAGAAAAATGTGGGTCCAAGAGTGAGACCATCCAGAGGAGGGACAGTGGATACAGTGGTAGAAGAATGATCCTAGAGATGGAGCTACCAGGTAGGAGACAGAGAGGAGATTGATGGATGCAGTGAGGGAGGGCATGGAAGTAGTTGGAGTAAAAGAAGAAGATACAGAGGACAGGGGTAGATGGTGGGGACACCTGAGAAAGGGACAAGCAGAAAGGAGAAGATGAAGAACCTAAGTTACCTAACAATTATTAGCATAGCATGTCTTGCGCTTTCTATATTTCCATTTTTCTTTCGCTCCTCTCTCTTGTGATCACCTCAGCCAATCATCTCCCTCCATGTCATACTAACCTTTGACTGTCTGGGAGATGAGACAATATACCACTGGAGGAAGCAATCATTTAAAGAATGCTCCTTATTACACCCCAAATCTGGCAACCCCTTGTGCAACATACTTTCATCTCATCCCACGTCCAAACCACTGCTTTGCAAACTTTATCTCCAAACTCCCCAACATAGGCGTCCTTAACCATCTTGTCAATGAGACACCAACCCTGTCTGAGGTGGCCAATGTCCCCTCATTGTCTCTATTCTCCCGTCCCCGAGAAGAAGGTTAGAACTATAGCTAAATAATTTGAGGTTGAAGAAAAGTTAAACGTTAATAAAAATGATAATGTGTTTAATGCAAACCGCTGCACACAATAACAAAGCCCCGGGGAATAAGTCCTTTATCTGCAGTCTGGGAGACTCTGTGTCTCTGTGTTTGAGTTCTGCGCTCCTCAGCTTTACTCATCGTCTTCATTGTCACCGGTCTCGCCGATAGTTTTTTCCCCTGTTTCGAACAGTCAGCAAAAGACAGAAAGAGAGTGTGGGGGAAAAAAAGTGAACTCCGACGTGACACAGTTTTTTTAGTCTGGGAAAGAAATGACATAATGTTTTTTCAAGTTTTTTTTTGTTTGCTTTTCATGAGTAAATGTCAGCAGAAACCTAATTCAGTAACACTGAGGTAATGAACCAGATAAAAAGTCTGTTTGAGAATGAAGTCCTATTGTTTATATTTAAGACTCTGTGACCTGAAAGGGGTTTTATTCTTAGAATGCACTGTTAAGGATTAGCTTAATTAGGATTATTCTCAGGCCCATTAAAATAAGCATTTATAAACGGAGATTTTTTTTTTAAAACCACATTAAGACCTGAAGCTTGAAAACAAGTGTCTAGTTTGAAAGGAAGTTGTTTTCATACCATAAAGAAAGGAAATATATTTAGAGACACTTGAAGTAGACAGAAGACAGGGGGCGTAGCTGGAGGTGGAGGAGTTAATGATGCTGAGATTCTCTTTAGGAGAGACAAGGATGGACAGGATCAGGAATGAGGTGATTAGAGGGACAAGACAGACAGGAAGGTTTGGGGGAAAAAAAGCTCGAGAAGACAGATTGAGATGGTTTGGACATGTTCAGAGGAGGGACAATGGACACATTGGTAGGGGAATGATTCTAGAGATGGAAAGGAGATTGATGGATGCAGTGAGGGAGGACATGGACGGGGTTAGAGTTAGAGTTAAGGATACAGAGGACAGGGAGGGATGGACATTGTTGAGTCACTGTAGCAACCCCTGAAAAAAGGGACAAGCCCGAAAGAAAAGGGAATTTCTGATGGATACAGGTCTTATACACAGAGCCTCACTTCCTGTGTCAAAATCTAAACAAGTCCCATTTTTTTTTGTTATATACATTTTAAGCATAAGCACAGTATATATTACCCATATATATATATATAGTGATTTAGTGATTAATGGGAATCTTCAAAGATGAAAAAGGCAACTTGAAATTATTGTTTTCATACATAAATATGAAAAATATCTCAGAATATTGTTGTTTTTTTACATTGTTTCTGTCTCTGAAAAAAAACTAGAGAAGACAGATTGAGATGGTTTGGACATGTTCAGAGGAGGGACAGTGGATACATTGGTAGAAGAATGAACCTAGAGATGGAGCTACCAGGTAGGAGACAAAGAGGAGTGATGGAGGACATGGAAGTCGTTGGAGTCAGAGCAGAAGATACAGAGCAGCGGTTCTCAACTGGTGGGTCCCGACCCAAAAGTGGGTCACGGAGCGGTTCTAAATGGGTTGCGAACAGATGGTGAAATATCAGTGTCATGTGAATCAGCTGTTGGGCATGTGATTTGTTTTAGGAAATCTCTTATTTTGAAAGGCACATTCTGCTGAACAAAATGAGTATGTTAAAAGTAGATGGAGCTACCATGTAGGAGACAAAGAGGAATGATGGAGGACATGGAGGTAGTTGGAGTCAGAAGAGAAGAAGTAGAAGATACATAGTAGTGGTTCTCAACTGGTGGGTCCCGACCCCAAAGTGGGTCATGGACCCGTTCTAAATGGGTCGCGAACAGATGGTCAAATATCAGTGTCATGTGAATCAGCTGTTGAGCATGTGTTTTGTTTTAGGAAATCTCTTATTTTGAAAGGCACTTTCTGCTGAACAAAATGAGTATGTTAAAAGTAGATGGAGCTACCAGGTAGGAGACAAAGAGGAGATTGAGGGAGGACATGGAGGTTGTTGGAGTCAGAGTAGAAGATACAGAGCAGCAGTTCTCAACTGGTGGGTCCCGACCCAAAAGTGGGTCACGGACCCGTTCTGAATGGGTTGCGAACAGATGGTCAAATATCAGTGGCATGTGAATCAGCTGTTGAGCATGTGTTTTGTTTTAGGAAATCTCTTATTTTGAAAGGCACATTCTGCTGAACAAAATGAGTATGTTAAAAGTAGATGGAGCTACCAGGTAGGAGACTAAGAGGAGATTGATGGAGGACATGGAGCTAGTTGGAGTAAGTGTTTACAGTCATCATGCTCTGCAGCAACATTGTATCTTCAACAGTTTCCAGCTCAGGTCAGGGATTGTCTTTGTGAGAACTAAGTGTTTCTCTTTAATCAATCTCCCTAAGGTGCTTACATTTACCAACACCTTAAAAAATGTAACGCGCCAAAATAAAATAAAAGTCAACATGTGGATAAGTCTGGTTTTAACCTCCTTTATGTCCGGCCTTCGCTCTTGAACTGCAGAGTTCCTGTGGAGAAAGTTTTGCAGAAAGTGATTCTCCTTGAGCTGCAGATCAAAGCTTCATTTCGGTTGATAATGACTGAGTTGATGTGGTTTTTTAAATGATAGCTCATGAATCTGCCTTCATAAATTCATTCATTTATAGTTTAGGACCCGCACTCGTATTTCCATCACAAAGCCTCACTCCATCATATTATCTGCCCCATCAACCGCACTGCCGTATTCATCACTTCACCACTATTAGTCACATTGTCCATTACTATTCTGTTGCACTATTAAAGCCATGTCAATGGGGCATTTATTCCTAATCTCAGTTTAAACAGTCTTGGCCTCTTTTTTTTTTTCTTTGTTAATTTGAAGCAGGGATTAAATGACGGAAATTAATCAACTTTATAATTCATATGCAAAGTTTAGCCTCTGGTACAATCGGTTCCCGAGACCATGTATCGCTTTGTTTGTTCACACACATTGTAACTTGTCTGTGCAGATTCTCTTTCGTCCAATTCATGATCTCCAAAACTGGCTTAGTTTTTAGCAACTGGAGTTCTTCTTGGAGTTGAAAGACATCTTTGTCCAGTGGTGATGGGAGTGGTCCAGAGGAGAAGAACTACTAGAGTTCCCTGTGACATCAACCAGAAACTGATGAATGAAACGTCTTTCAACTCCAAGAAGACGTCCGGTTGCTTAAAACTTTGTTTTAATAGAAGAAACTCACGGTTTGAGGAAACTTCTCATCATTAAAGACTAATAAAAAATATATTTCTGCTCCTCTTGGAATCAAGGAGTTTGTTCTAAGCCTATAAGCAGAGCATAGTGTCCTCCTGGCAGGACTGTCCAATACCCAGAGAACAAGCTGCTGTGGTGACACCAGTGTTAAATACTGCGTAACATACGGACTGGAGAGAGAGGTAACTCTGCTAATTAAGGAATGGTTGGTACTGAAGGCACCAGATAGTGACTTCTGGGAATAATCTTAAATCACTGATCCCTTTTTTTTTACTTGAAGCACAGTCTTAGTCTCGGTGCAGATTCCCGTTCATCCAGGTCGTCCAAAAAGTTTAGTTCTTCTTCTTGGAGTTAAGAGATGTTGAGATCATACCTCATATGAGGAAGAACTTCATCAGTCTCTAGTTGATGAAAGAAGGAACTCTAAAAGTTCTACATCTCCAGCCGCTCTCTTCACCACTGGACAAAGGTGGGACATCTTTTGTGGTCCTTTCTGTTCTTGTTGTTGATAAGCAGTGATCATGTCCAGATGTGAACGGGAGTCGTTGTGGTCTCACCCATCTAGAGAAGACTGCCCTGGTGTTGATGAGCAGTTAAACTCCCTTGGAGAAAGGCTAGAAGACTATGACTTAGAGAGTTTCCTCTTACATCAGTCAGAAACTGAAGTTCCTCAGTTGAGGAATGAAATGTTTTTCAGCTTTAAGAAGAAGATCATTAGCGTATGTCTCAACTTTTTGGATGGTTGTATGCTAATGTTATATGACTGTGTTTATATTTGTATAAGAACGGTAGAGATGGAGCTACCACCAGTTGATGATAGTAGATGGGGACAACACAGACAGGAAGGTTTGGAGAAAAAGCTAGAGAAGCCAGATGGAGATGGTTTGGACATGTCCAGAGGAGGGACAGTGGATACATTGGTAGAGATGGAGCTACCAGGTCGGAGACAAAGAGGAGATTGATGGATGCAGTGAGGGAGGACATGGAGGTAGTTGGAGTTAGAGTTGAGGATACACAGGACAGGGTGAGATGATTTGGACATGTTCTGAGATGGGACAGTGGTTATTTTGGTAGAAGAACTCTAGAGATGGAGCTACCAGGTAGGAGACGAGGAAGAAGAGGAGACTTATGGATGCAGTGAGGGAGGACATGGAGGTAGTTAAAGTAGAGTTGAGGATACAGAGGACAGGGGGAGATGGAAAATGTTGCCTCGCTGAGGGAACCCCTGAAAATGGATCAAGCCAAAAGTTTTGCCTCTGCATTTAACCCATCACCGTCGTGAGCAGGGGTCAGCCCGCTGAGCCAATACCCGAGGAGCAGTGTGTGGGGACGGTACCATGTTCAGGTCTCCTCAGCGGTAACTTGGCGGTAGGGGGATTTGAATCGGGGGGCCTTGCGGACTCAAGTCTGTTTACTTAACCATGAGGCTGGAAAGGTCAAAGTAGTATTTTCGTATTGACATAATCAAAAATTGATCACAATTTGTCCTCATCCATGTCCCTCTCTTCATTCGTTTGCTCGTTGACAACGTTGACAAAGACCACGAGCCACTGACCCGATCCAAGGTCTTTGAACGCGCTTCCCGTGGGTGCGTGGGTTCTTTCTACTTTGCGTCCTCCTACGTTACAAAAACACGGCCAATTCAGGATAAGGATCAGTTTTCGCTGTATATGGACCACGGCGACGATTGTGTGTGTGAACGGTTGTTTGTCTCCATATATTTGTCTGTGTAATCGAGCGGTGAACTGTCCGCCCCCTCAACAGATGACTGGTGGGATTGGCTCCAGCCTATGCCGACCCTGAAGAGAATGAAGATGAATATAGGACTTTGGTATTGGTATACATTCTATATGGGCAGACACGTTTTTCTCTGTCGTCAAGAATTTTTATTTGACTTTTTTTCGATCTGTGCTCTTAGCAACCGAGAGATCTCTTAGGGTTAAAAGTAATGACTTCTTCCATTGAAAGGCTGCATCTTCTTTATTGAAATCAGTCTGTAAGAAAAGGGCCGTGCTGTTGACGCGCCGCTTTGTTGTTCTGACCTACTTCTGTATTCACAGGTGCAGGTAGTTCCTCATAGTCTGACCAGAAATGTAATGAGTCTCTTAAGACTCCATTTACTGCACTCACAATGTGTCCCACATCCAGCTGATAATCAGATATAACCTGACCCTGGTTTGAAGCTGCTCCCAATGTGGCGCCGTTGTTCACAGCAGAAACTGATTATGATCTGATCACCTTGTTCAGCTCACGTTCCAGTTCACACCGCTTCGCTAACATCGGGCCCTTCGATTCCACAATAAAATTCATTTGTGTACTCGCCAATACTGAGTACTTTGACAGGTACTTCTGTGAGATGGTTGATGTTGTTGGCAGGCAGTGTTTACCCGAGAAAGGACACAAAGTAGGGAAATGTTCAGAGACGTATCTCTCTATTTCATGCAAGATTGGCAGTCGTGGAGTCAACGGTACAACGGTACACCTCAGTCTAGTAGCCGAGTCTGCTTCTTTAACCGCTAACTCAACATAAGGCGATATAAACCAAATGAGAAAAAAGGTATATAAACTTTGGTCGGGAGGCATAATCTGGTCTGCATGGTAAATATATTTGGTCTTTGAGATGATTTTAAGTGTGTACTAGAGTTGGTTTCCTTTGTTGTTCTTTGTTGTTCGACGCCATAAACATAAATCAGTTTGTTCTGAAAGTAACTTTGGACCTTCTTTAGTTTGAGTTTAGCACCACAGCATAGAAATTATATCAATAGGAGAAACAAATAAATAAAAATAAGACAAATCAAATGGAATATTCAGTGTTGTTAAAAGGAAGTAAGCTTAGCTTTTACAACAATAGTGCACTGAAGTTAAAAAACTGCACTTGGTGAATGTCATCTATGTCATCTGTCTACCATATACTCCAGTTTTTTTTTTTTGTTATTTTATCAGGCATATACGGAATATGTACCAACAGCTTAAATATATTCATGGGTATTGCTCGTCCTTGTCCATTATTGTGGGTGTTGAATAAATAACTTTTACACTGTGCAATGATCAGGTGCTGCGGCAGATAAATACCCCTTGTAAAATTACGGTTCCTGTGTTCCGAAATATTTTCCTACCTATAAAATCTTCCTACCTAAATCAACGGCGCATGGGCACAACAAGGATTTCTCAAGTGCATACAGCAGCCTATAACTTTCTCCTACCAGACCAGTATAAAAAGTTAGAATATTGTATCAATGACTCTGCATCATTTTGAGTTTATTGTTGTTGTCTTCACTGAGAAAATATTTAATCAAATATAGTTGCATTATTGATGATGGAATCCTAGCCATTCTATTGGTCAGTTCTTTTGTTGATATGCGTATGGACCAAGTGGAAGTAATAGACAGATGGGGCCAAAAGGAATTATTATTTCTCAGGGGCCCGGCACCAATTCACCCACGGACTGGTACCGGTCCCCGGCCCAGTGATTGGGCACCACTGCTCTAGACTGTAATTATTTAAGTAAAAAGACCAAGTTGGAATTGTAGGCCTCGGAAAATGTGCTGCCAGAAACATAGGCTGACATGGTAGGTAGTCGGCAGACGTACACCTTAAACACCGTCTATCTATCTTAGCTTTGGCGCCACCAGCTGAACAGCCGTATCTTACTACAAGCCATTATAGACTGTCAGAACAGCCCCCGGGTCCAGATGCCAGCAGGGGGCTGTAGCTATTAAAGCAGTAAGCTGTGAATTTTTATTCAGATGGACTCGGCAGCGTTGTTGAAATAAGGGGGGTTTGAGGCCAAGGACGATCCAAAGGCTCGAACTTAGCGAGGAAAATGTATTTGTCTTTGTCTGCGTGTCCATGCTTTTATGTCCCATTCTGGAGAAAAGGGCAGCGGAGACGGAAATAAATGAGGAAAAGTTAAAGAGCAAATTTCCATCAAGACTTTTTGTGCAGTCGATTTCACCTGAATTGATCCTTTGCCAGATGTGAGAAGACATTAAAACTCGCAGGAATTGCTAAATATTTATTATTTACAGCTACTTTCTGTTTCGGTTTGACCTCGTGGAAGAACCCTACAACTGGATAAAGTACTTTATCTGATATTACTTTTTGTTGGGTGTCTTTATGTTTGTGATTTCGCCTTCCGTACAAATGGTTTTCTTTAGCAAAACTCCTCAAGGCAAGTACTGTATCTCAAAACTCCTGTCACAGAAACAAAGAAGAGAAAGAAATGTTGATGTTCCATGAAAAAAAAAAAAGAAAGAATCTTTCGAGAAACATCAGGCAAACGGTAAATATTGTGACAAATATCCTGAATATTTAAGGCAGACACTTCCGTCATGTACTGCTGCGGGACATAGTGAGTTATAAGGCTCCTAATGAAGGACCGTTTGTTATCATTATGCACTTGTCATGAATATTTACACCGGTGTTCTACTCCCGCCATTAGTTAAAACAATGGTGTGCTGTCATTGTGAAATGATCAATAAAGAGTTGTTTTATGAGTCGAGGAAAGGATATAAAACGTAGCAACTCTCTCGCAGTTTCCTTTGATGCCTCTGCAGCTTCGAGAGTTGCTTTCAAAACTCTGCTGAAGTCGTCCTAGTCGTCAACAGTATTTATCATCCCGCTGTCACTTGCAATCCATTCGGCGAAAGTCTTCTCCATCATAGACTTACCTGCTGCCCTGTGCTCAGAGAAACTCCTCTGATGTAAGGTGTCGGAACTGATGAGGAAGACTCTGTTAACACATGCAGTTGGGTGGGCTGGTATTCTAAGGCCTTAAACGGGTTGCCTGCAGTATCTGCAAATAACATGTATGGGTAAATCATGTGTAATTCATCCTGTTGGACCGGATGTACTTAAAAGTGATTCTGAACTGTCTTCTAAATGACCAGAACTTCCAAAGAGTTAGTAAGGACTGATGAAACCCCTTGATCATAGGTGGATCATCTTCAAGAAACCTCCAATGCCCTCGGAGAAAAGGGAAAGGAACCTCCTCTGCATTTAACCCATCACGGCAGTAGGCAGGGGACTGCTAGCTGAGCCTGCGCCTAGGGAACAGTGTAGGGGGACCATGCTCAGGGCACCTCGGCGGTAACTAGGTGGTAGCGGTATTTGAACCGGGGGCCTTGTGGACCCAAAACTGTCATTTTGTGTCATTCACACGATTGAACGCAATAAAATGCATTTAACCCATCACCAAAGTGAACAGTGGGTGGGGAGAGCAACTTAGCAGTAACTTGGCAGCCCGTGGATTAGAACCTGCAACCAAGTTACCTAACCACTAGGCCACCATTGCCTCAATGCCAAGATTCTGTTTATGGCTGACAGGGATAGACGGGATCATTAGAGTGATCGGGGATGGTGCCATGCTGAGTGTACCTCAGTGCTAACTTGGCAGTTGGTGGATTAGAACCTGGAACCCTTTCGTCCGCAGTCCTGTCCCTTAACCGTTAGGGCTAAATAAGCCTTAATAAGTATCAATCCATAGACCTGGATGACTTAGACCATACACAGACATGTGGCGACTAACCCTCACATTGGGCCTGGTGTTGACTACCCCCGTGACCCTTCCCTCATTAGTTGTTTTCGTTTTCCACTACAACCACTTTATTTAGTATCTTTATCTTAATCAGGCGATCTAGTACTGGGTCGCTGGGGTAGGAGTCTCCATGACTGCCACCCAAATCACACTGCACCATACTGTGATCCCTCCTGTGGGTGGTGAGTCCACTGGAAGTTATGTTGGTCAGGACTGTGGCAACCTGGCAGCTAGTGGATTTGAACCTGAAGCAACGTCTGCTTCCATAGCCACTAGGTCACCACTGCCTTCGGAATGCAGCCTCTCTGAGGTTATATACCAGAACCCATTTGTTCTGGTACCCAGTTAGAAGAACAAGTAGATACTGAAGAAGTATCTAGATGAGACGTAAAACATCTTCAAGAAACCTGCAAAGTCCAGATATAGAGTGCCATTATTTTGTCAGTTTTGACTAACTTATATTATTTTAGTTGTTTTATATTTATATGCTACAATAAGGAGAGATGAAGTGCAAGCTGGTAGAGTAGAGAAAAAAAAATTCAATGGCCATCAAAACGCCAAATGCATATTTATGACAGACTGGAAGCGAATGGAAATGTAAAAGACAATTTATTCTAATTGAGCACACTCAGTTGGGACATGATGAATGAGTGGCCTGTATTAAACTTCAAAAACCGTAGAGACTCAAACCCTTGAAGACGCTGAGTTGCTAAGGGATCTGAAGGAGCTTTTGGTGGGATAATCAAGATTAGGAAGCACGTCATTAAACAGATGCTAAGACAAAGAACAGTGATTAACTATTTGTTTCTTGACAAGTCTCATCAATGGTTTGGTTTCCTTCGTGATTAGAGTGGCATTAGGGAAAAAAGGCGAGGAGTTTCCCCGAGATGTTGAGATTTTCATTCAAATGAGTGAGAGTTTCTTGATTGAAACGTAATTAGGCTCAACCAATTTGCTGCCATTAGCCAGTGCACAATTGGTAATCTTAGTTTGTGACTGCACCAGGCTGTGGGGTACTCAAGTTGATACATTTTGAATATATTTCAATGTAATTTATACAATTGTGGATCGCAAGACAGAGGGTTTTCAAGAAAGAGTTTGTTCCTATCCCTAGCAGCCCTTATTGGTCAAGTCACTCACCCTATAAAGCAGGGGTGTCGAACATACGGCCAGATCTTTTTTAAATTAAGTGCAAATCAAGAATTATCCGCGGGGCGGGGGCACTTTTTTGTTCAGAGAAGAAGACAAGCCGCATCACTGAGACCGACCAAACAGCAGACGTTATCAATGCGCTGCTCAATCTGCTGCATATCACGTCGTTGTTTCTACCCCGTTCCGTACCTTCCCGCTACAACGTCATTAGCTAAAATGCAAGACAGAGATAAAGATTGTACACTTTTCTAAGAAAGATAGACCATGTCCTATTTATTTATGGAGACGCACAGGAAAACCTTTGTGCTTGGTGTGTTTGACACAAGTTTTGGTATTTAAGAAATATAATTTTCGGCACCACTACGAAACTCATTGCAGCGAAAAATCTGACAGTTAGCAAGGATAACTGAGAAGAGATAAGATCGACGAATCACTGGTGTAAAGGAAAGACTTGATGTTTTGGTTATTCATAGCTGAGCATGCTATATTTTTAATGGTCCGCCCAACTTGACATCTACCCAGGACGTATGTGGCCCACGATGTGAAATGAGTTTGACACCTCTTTCATAAAGACTTGTTAAACGCTGAGGAAGTGACACAGTGTGCAGAGGCTAACCAGGAGAGGTGGAACTAGATTAAACACTTGTAACCTGATGTTTCTTCATATTGCAAAGAACATTCTGCCTCTGCTGGCATTGGCATTTTTTTATTTTTAAGTCAAATTGGGGACATGAGTCTCTGGTAACCCCAGCAGCCATTGACAATTGTGAATCCAGTTCCAATCGGAACATCAGTGAACAATCAGTGGCTACATCTGTGACCTTAATGCTGTAAGGCAAAGGCACTGACCGATGGCATGGCCTTCACTTCTTCTTCTCCTTTCTGGTTGTCCCTTTTCTCAGGGATTGCCACAGCGAGTCAACAATTTACATCTCACCTCTCAACTCTAACTCCAGCTACCTCGATGTCCTCCCTCACGGCATCCATAAGTCTCCTCTTTGGCCTTCCTTTTCGTCTTCTACCTGGTAGCTCCATCTCTAGGATCATTTTTCTCCCAATGTACCCACTGTCCCTTTTCTGAACATGTCCAAATCATCTCCATCTGTCCTCTCTAGCTTTTTCTCCAAACCTTCCTGTCTGTGTGGTCCCCCTTGTTCCTGATCTCGTCCATGCTTGTCTCTCCTAAAGAGAACCTCAGCATCTTTAACTCCTCCACCTCCAGCTCTGTCTCTTGTCTTCTACCTATTCCTAGTGTCTCTAATCCATACAGTATGACTGGTCTCACAACTATCCTGTAAACCTTTCCCTTCACGTCAGAATAAAACAAAAACAAGAAGTAAACACAAAAAAATCGAATATATTTTGTTGCATGACGGTGACAAGTGGTTGATTGTTAAGTAACGATCTGCGGAACTCAACTGACTTTTGTTTTTTCGCGATCTACGCCCGGTGTATTGTCAGTTTAGCACACACATTGGCAGTTGGACAAAAATCTAACTGACCAGTCTGTGTGCAGATGTCTGTTTGTTATTCTGTGGCAACCAGCTTGTGTTTGCATATGATTTAATCAATGTAAACACAGTGAATCACTGTGAGCTCTGGCTCCGTCCAGTGCATCACTCCGTTTTAATTGAAGACCAGAGATTTATCGCATATCTGCCCAGATGCCTTTAACTGATTGTGGGCGTTTGATTTAGGAAACGGAACAGGAAAGCCTTCATTATGCAAGACATGACGTATGTGACGGATACTCATTGATTGCCTGAGTTGCTGCAGAATTCCTCGCAAGGATTGAGTTTGAGTCAGCGGCGTGACAGCGGCGCGAGGCTGCGGCAAAACAAACAGTTTCCTGCGCGTGTAAGAATCTGTCCCTCGCCATAATGTCGTCGTTTGCGCCTCATGCTGCTGAGATTACAAACCGTGAACTTCTCTCTTTTGCACCTTTGTTCCAAACATAGTGCACTGGGTACAAAGCTGCCAACACATGTCAGCGGTGCCTGTGGTTATCTCTGCGCTGCCTCTAAATCCAGGTAGTTGCTGTTCTCGTAAAACAAAAATGTTTTATGAAATATCTCTCCGTCTCCCTAACGTCCAAACGGCTTTCTCCTTCGGAGTCGGGCAGACTCTGGGCCTTTCTTATTGTGTGCCGGTGGATTGACAGGCTTTGTAGTTTGGTATTTAATCACAGTAATCATATCCACAGTGAAAGAGCTGTCTAGTTTTTTTTTGTTTTTTTTTCAAAGACAGGAATTGTACTCCTTTATTCCACCTCACTGTTCTTTATTGCTGGTGCAAATGGAGAAACGGGGGACTCTGCTGTTCCGCCTCCATGACGGCGCTGGTGCCTGCTGTATTGTTAGATCTACATTTGTGTTAATGACAAAGAGGGACAGGTGCCAGCGCTCTGTTCCACATCACGCTACTGACTCTGAAACACCGGGCTTCCGTGCCAACAACACACTCAGCGGCAGGAACACATCAGGTTGTACTAACTGAGTTTCTGGAGTTTTAAAGTAAAGCTATCTTCCTCAACTCAACGCAAACCCCTCAATTAATGGGCCATACAGCAAAAAACGTCAGTGGTTTGAAAGCTGCTTATTACCGACCATCAGCCTGGCGAGCTCAGAAACGCTTTATTTCAGGGTCATGGATTTGTGCCTGGTGTTTGGCAAACAGCGACTTTTTGTAAGGTTTAAGGTTAGATTCCCCTAGTTGACACTAAGGTGATCTGAGCAATGGCATGAAGGAAGAATGGTGTGATACACACCACTGCATGTAACCCATCACCAACAGTGGGCAGCATTCCGTGAACAAGTAGCAGTGACTGGGGAAAATGTCATGCTAACTTGCAACCTGGCAGCTGGTGGACTTGTACCAGAGACCCTACAGAAAGTGCCTCAACCACGAAGAATGATCCTAGAGATGGAGCTACCAGGTAGGAGACAAAGAGGAGATTGATGGAAGCAGTGAGGGAAGACATGAAGGTATTTGGAGTTGAACGTTGATGGAGAACGTTGATTTGCTGTGGCAAAGGGACACGTTGAAAGATAGTAGGAGTAGTTCTGGGACGTAAAATAGCGACCCCTCTTTTTATCATCATTATTGCAGCAAACTGAATATCGTTGCAAGTGAAACTGATGAAGCACAGCAACAGTACCATTTTTGACCCTTTTGTTAATGAATATTATTTATAGAATACACCCTGCGGGCACCTAAAGTAGTCCAAAGGGGCTACCATGTGCCTCCTGTCACCTGGTTGGTGATCCTTGCTGTATGGTATATGGTTTTGTTCTCCCCTGGTGTGGTTTCCGGTCCAGAACATACAGCAGCAGCTGGGATTGTCCCCGTGTGAGCCTGAGAAGGATTACGTGGTGGGAGATGAAGCGTTTATTATAAAAGGGAAAAAGAGAGACATGTCTTTAGGATTTTCACAGCTTATTTAGAGTTCATTATATTGGAACCTGGTACCAAACCTAGTCCACAAAGGACCAGAGAAAAAAGTCACATAGCGGTTGAGCAGAGCACCAGTCTGACACACATGAAGCTAACATTATGGTGCAATTTGATTTGGGTGGCAGTCGTGGCAACTCCTAGCAACCTGGTAACAGTGAGAGGGTGGAGAAAAATAAACGTTATTCATTTCGTCAGGCAAAAGGACATGATTGAGACAACACCAATCAACATTTAGTGTTTTCACTCTCTAATTATTAGATTTTTTTTATTTTACCACTTTAACATAACTGTTTCAATTTCTGTCATATTTTGATGAAAATAGACTCAGCTGCTCATTGGTTTTTGGAAACACTGTTGGCAGGAGTCTGGTTCCAGTCAGCCTCTAGGCCACGCCCACCTATTGAGTTCAATCACACTCACCTGTGTTCCCCACTGTTTCTAGTTAAACATCCCTCATATCAAAACCAGAATCTGTTTACACTCTGTTCTTCAAACCACTTATCTTCACACCACAGTAAATCTGTGAGTATGTATTTGTTAATCTGAATTTTACAGCAGTGTTGATTTGAACTTCATTCAGGAGAACACTGACAAACTCCTTGTGGAGAATTTAGGGAACTGCATCAAGGCTTTGATAAGGCTGTAAATCTGAGGTCCCCGCAAACCCCCCAAAAAATGCGTAAAAACGGCCCCAAAAACGATTAACACAAGACGACCCGTTTTTTTCGGAAACTTTTATTTTTTTTATTTTTTTTAGACTCTGAACTGCTGAGAGAGATGATGGTAAAATGAGTGATAGAACTCATCAGATCACTGAAGGACAGGATAATAAAAGCGGAAACAGGAAAGGTGGTGGTGGTGAGGTGGGGGGGTATCTGCCCCTGCTGAAAGGATGATATCCTGATGGAGAGATAAGAGAACGAGGGGATAAGGGGGAAAGAGGACACTGGGAGTGGGGAAAATGATGGGCGAGTGGAAGGGAGGCTGAAAATGGATATCGCATTGGTCGGGCCGGTGAAGGAGAGGATAGCAGCTCTTTGCAGTTTTAGAGATGAAGAGATAGCGATTGAGTGAAGGCATATGAATGCAGGGTGGATAGAGGAGGTAAGCTTATCTATTCCTGTTGACGCTCCGTCAAAGACTATCTTCAGTGTTGTGTATTATGATCCGGCTGGATACAATCAGCCGGGCATGAACTCGGGACAAAGACTGAAAGGTGGGGACCGCTGGAAGGAAAGATGAGAGCGTCTCCATTATTATTCATAAGTTTAAAAAAAAAAAAGTCCTTTTCACGTTGAGTTATTTATCTGCACACATAAAAACAGTTTTCCATTAGTTTTGGGAAGTTCCTCAAACAGTACACTCAGATTTGATCAAATGTAGGATGTCATTTCACTAGAACAGATATTTATCAAGTAAAGATATGTCCCCCAGAATGGTAAGCCGATGAATACTGATGCACCGTTGGACGTCAATAAAGTCCAAGGCCAATGAGATTGACGGTATCAATGGAAGTTTCATAAAAAATGATCAAGGGAACGTTCTGGAAGGTTTTTAAATAGGTAGGATTTTGTAGAATTGCGTCAGTGAGCGCATCAATCCATAGGAGTCTCAACACGATCAACCTTGTTGTGGACATAAAATCCACTGTTTTTACAAATCAAAATGAGTCTCTTTGTATTGTTATTTGTGGACTTCCCTAGTATTTATGTGTACTATCAAGCATACTTTTCTGGGTTGGGTTTCAATAAATAATGCAGGTGTGAAAAGGTCTTAAGCTTAGTAAAGACTCGTGCTTATAGAACAAATCCTACAGAAGGTCTCGTTCTTGTCTTCTTCTCTGATGTTGAAATACCTCTAAGAACTACCAATGAGGACAATGGGAAACTGAAGTGCAGTGAGTAAACACAGAGTGCTAGCATGTTTCGTATTTTTACAGCGCATCCATTTCATCAATGGAAATTACCATTCTGTGGACACTATTTTGGTCACTTTGATAAGATGCAAAAAGGAGCAGGTCAGTAGGAATAGAAATCAAAGACTGAGGTCATGAGACGTCTGAGGCCATGAGAGGACAAGGGTTGACAGACGGAGACGAATCATTAACAATACAAGAGAGTTTTCTGGGCTGTCGTCTACTGCCGTTTCAGTGATCGCAGATATTTTTAGATACATTTTGTCGTGTTTTCCTTCCTTCTATCCATCATTACAACCAAATACTGTTTCCTCCAACCTTGACTCTTTTGTGAAGGGAAGATGGGCGTTATCCAGAGAAGTAGAACTACCACGTTTCTCAACTGAGCAACATAACAACTTCATCAACTAAAGTCTTTGGGCAAGAACCGTATAAACGATGGTTCTACAAATAGTCGCAGTTGCTGCAGGACACATGGCTTCTTCAGTCAATTGCTCTGACTGATCACTTTGCTCTGGATAGGGTTAGGAACCAAAATCAACTTGCTAACCCAGACATGGGCAAACTTTTTGTCTCACAGGACACAATTGGTCATATAATTGGACACAGGGGCTAAGTCCGGAGCAGAAAGATGGATCATTCATTTTTACTCAGATAAATGGCATGTAAAACCTAAATCCTACATTTCTAATAGATTTTATGACGCCATCTACTGGGGTAACATATAATTCCATGGAAAAGGCAGTAAAGTTTAAGGATAATATGAAGTATTTAATTTGGACAAGGTTAATGGGCCACATTGAACAGCTCAATGGGCCGCACCCGGCTCCCCTGCCTTAGTTTGCCCATGCCTGATTTGCCTAGGCCCTTGAAGAATCAGTTTGAGACTCGTACCGTATAGAAAATGAACCAAATCTTTCAGCAGGTAAAACAAAAAAGTTGATTCTTTGTGTGAATAAATTGTC
>JAFBJS010007890.1:0-12763 GCA_016785265.1 Paraplagusia blochii | reverse complement strand
TTAATGGGCCACATTTAACAGCTCAATGGGCCGCATCCGGCCTCCGTGCCTTAGTTTGCCCATGCCTGATTTGCCTAGGCCCTTGAGGAATCAGTTTGAGACTCGTACCGTATAGAAAATGAACCAAATCTTTCAGCAGGTAAAACAAAAAAGTTAATTCTTTGTGTGAATAAATTGTCGAACAGAGTCTATGATGCCAATTTCTAGGTTGAGAATTTTCTATATTTAGCCTGATTCTATATTCTGAAACAAACACCCGATCACGTCAGGAGTTGAAAATGGGAAAAGTATCTTAGCGGCGACAGATATGAGAGGACAGTTTGTTATTGACAGCTGGAATTGAGCATTTGATAAATCCTGTAGGTCTTGGAGACTGTACTTTCCTTGGCAACAGGATGGCTGTTTCTTTCATTTTGTCATCCAGAGTGGGAGAGTTTTTTTTTTTTTTTTAGAGTTTTTTTTTTTTTTTTTTTGGTATTCTTTGTTTTTCATTTTGAAGAAGCAGAGCTTACTATGCAAATGAATGAGCATCCTTTCCAGAAGGCGGTTTTATTAGGTATTGCAGCAGAAGGAGAATAAGTCGTTTTTTTTTGTTTTTTATGAAACCTGCACGCTCAACATACATGTCACAAATGGTAACACCCTGGTCCGTGAATATATAGGAGCAGCTGACAAGGTGAAAACGTCTTGTGTGCGCAAAACTGGCTACTAATGAGCAGAATTTTTTTTTTTTGATAAACATAAACAAACCGTCAGGGGAAATGACACAAATTTGGACTCGCAGCATTTTTCAGGAACTACATTTTTAATGCGTCAATTACGTGTCCCTTCGTTTTCCAGCTTTTTTTTGTGCGACACCCACACACACACACAGCTAGGGAGTACACTGAGTGTGTTGCTGGAAGCGCGTCACGCTTGTCTAACAGGGTACGTCTGTGTCTGGCCCTCGGCCACCCCTCGCAGCCCCCACATGGTCGGCCACATGCTGCAGTGTCACATCGCACAAACGTTACCTAAAAGCTGGATGCACATCTGACAAACAATCTCCTTAAAATCTGCATCCGTCCGGCCCAGCTCGCAGCCAACTCGGTGTCACTCTGAGGGTTTTAAACAGCCTCGCATCGCCAGCTACCTCTGACAAACTGGGATCCTAAAATCCCCCCCCGCGTCACTTTGACAGAAAAAAAGCAAAGGGGACGTGTTGGCCCGCTTGAAGTGACCTAGACAAGACGAGTTCCTCGCAGCGGCATGTTTTAGTAGCTGTACTTGTAGCTGCCACTGCCTGTCTCGAAGGACCGTAGCGCAGTCTCTGCCAAGGTGTAACAAAGGCCCAAAGCTGGAGGGAATCACACCATCGGCCTGTGCCAGACAGACCAAGGAAGTGAGAGAAAAAGAGAAGGGGAGGAGAAAAAAAGGGATGATGGGAGATGATAAGTGGTCATTAGCATCGATAAATCTGCCGCTGACACTTTTGCGGAGTCTACATCAGAGATATATTAAAGGACATGATCAAAATGGCAAGCAGAAGCGGCGCCTCCTTGAGGTGCGGTTGTCAGGGTTTTGTGGCATTTTGTCAAGAGCCACTGGCAGCAGCCTGAGGAAAAGTCAGGAGAAAGCACAAACAGCACCCCCGCCCCCAAAAAAAGGGGAAAAGAAAAAGATGGGCGATTCAGGACATGGACTTGGAAGAAGATGAATAGATGTTTGTATCTGGATACGAGGAAGTGGCTCCGAACAACATGACTGGGTAGTTTTGTGGATCATTTTTCCGACACTGTCATCTCAGCTTTCTCGGACAGAACACACAAAGCACTTTGATGTCAGCCTCACGTGTGCGCAACCTTCTTTGTTAGCTAGAATTTCGTCATCACGCAAAGTGCCCTGATGCACAAGACATTCATTTCTATCCACACTCAGGTCTTACTGTGTGACAGGAAAAAAAAAAATTAACAACCTTTTTTTTTTCGTGGTTTTGTGCGACTCTGCAGAGGTTCAGACACTCGGCTTTTAGCACAAAACACTCCATTAACAGATGACAGTTGTTTATTCATTAGCCTCTTGTGTTTCTTTACAGAACTCAGACTGGAGAAGCTCTTGTTTCTATAGACAACACATCTCGGTCCATTGGTTTCCTTTTTAGTTTAACTCCATTTAAAACAAAACAAAAAAATATGTGTTTTTATTTATGGTTCTACAAGTCACATTATCAGGCAGTTGCCAGAACAAAAGATTTAACAATAACGAAGACGTACTGAGTGCAGTCGCAGTTAGACAATACATTTTATATTTTCCGTCCTATTCTGTGGTTCAATTTAAAATATATCTCAGTTCCCAGATTGCTTTAAACTCCTGGACAGTTTGCTTGCATTAGTTGGTAAAAACACACTAACTTGAATAAATGCATGAATATATAAGCTATATTTTAAAGATGAATATTTAACAAAAGTATGTAAATTATGTTGTACAAAGACAGATTGTTCCCTATTTGCTGACTCCTAGTCCTTATATATTGTAATAACATTTATTTGCATATGATACAAGGTTTTTTTTCAAATATATTTATATGTATACAGTATGTATGCAATGTGCAAGAACTGTGAAAACTGTGCAGTTGGAGTGACAAGAGGGTTGGAGTGCATCAGGGCTCCGCTCTGAGCCCCTTTGTGTCTTATGCGGTGATGAACAGATTGACAGATGATGTCAGGAGGAAGGTTTAGTGGACCATAATGTTTGCAAATGACATTGTAATCTCCTGCGAGAGAAGCGAGCAGGTGGACGAGAACCTTGCGAAAGTGAAGGCCGGCCCTCGAGAGGCGAGAAATGGAGGTCAGTGGAAGTAAGACGGAATACATTATTGTGAATGAGAGCGACGCAGGTGGAAAAGTGAGGCCGCCAGTGTGAGAGGCAGTGAACCAGGAGGAGTTCAAATATCTGGGGTCAGTCAGAGTAATGGGCTGTGCTGAAAAGAGTGGAACCGATTCAGATGTGTTTCAGGGTGACGCAAGACACCGAGTGTGAGAGACAAGGTTGAATAGACTGTTGTGAGATATGCTATGATGTTTGGTTTGAATACAGTGGTACTTTTTTCAGCAACAGAAAGGAGCGCTAGTTGTTTTTTGTTTTATGTGTGTGTAAAGATATATGTGTGTATAGATAGATAGATAGATAGATAGATAGAACATTATTACTCTCTCACGAGTATCGGGAAATTATTGTTCCAGCGCCAGCACCAAACAAGAGATAAATAAAATAAGTACAAAAAAGACTAATACAATAGAAACAAGATGGGTGCAGTTGATGTATGTAGAAAGAGTACACACACACACACACATATATATATATACATACATACATATTTATGTCTCTGTATATACTGTCTGTATTTGTATAGGTCAAATATACACACATATATACGTATACCTAAATACGTACATATATGTATATACAGATATTTTTACATATGCATATATAAACATACAGGAAAACACACATATTTGTAAATAGGTATATATAAAAATATATACTAAACATATATTAAATTTATATATGTGTGTATGTATGTTTTTCTGTATTTACATACTGTATGTCTGTATATGTGTGTGTATATTTTCTATATGTATACATATAGTATATACATATACAGTAGAAACATAAATATGTATGTGCATGTGTCTTTGTGTATATGTATCCATATATATATAACACACAAATATCTATCGCCCTCTCTATATATACATATATAATATTTACATATATACATATACAGCATATCCACATAGTTTACAGTGCCAAATTGGTAAATGCCAAAAAAATTACCGTAAATTGTTTCGCAATTAGCCATGGGATAGAATACGGATTCATATGTAAAGTGCTAATCTTCATCAGTCCCCACTGATTTGGTCATGAATGCCACTCAGTCGCGACCCAGCTTTTCCATGTTGGTGAAACCTGCCTGTTATCCTCCACTCCTCCGTTAACCTTCCCAGCCACGTTATTAGTTTTCATTTAATCCCGGCCAATGTCGAGGCCGACGTCTGCAGCGTTCACCGTGAGGGCGAAGGCCTGTGGAGAGACGACTCATCTACAAGTGTAGGAGCTGTGTAATTAAGCAATAAGCCACAAGAGGCTAAGCTCTACACTGATTACCAAACAGCCGATGTGAGGGCCGCCTAGCTGCACACAGCCTGTTTGCAGAAATCAGTGCAAATGGAGATCAGGATCGGCTCCACGCCTTTGGGAAATTGGATAAACGTATTAATTCTCATTGTGAACTTTTAAGGTGTGCTGTCCCTCGGACTTGGAGACGTGTAACATTTTCCCTACAGTCAAACTCTGCAAATGGCACGGGTGACTTTCATTCCGTAATTGCCGTAGTTTTGAATATGACGCGACCGGTGTAATTTCATTACTGCTTAATTTGATCCACCTGAAATGAGCCTCATTGTTTAGCACAAGTTCTCGCCATGGTATTAAATCTCAGTTAGATGACAAATACGATTAGAACACCAACGATGCCAGTCTTCTCTTCAAGACACTAAATCTGTTGGCTGTAACTTTTATATCCATCTATTATAAATGCACTTATTTGGCAATCATCTCGTTTATCCGTTTATATTGTTGCACTGTTTCTCTATAGGGGAATGATTTGGATCTAGTGTTGCAGCAAACACAACTTTCTTTAAATTCATGTCTTTGGCACTTTTTTTTATGTTTGTTTTAACAGGGAGGTTGATAGTCTTTATGTCTCCACAGGGAACACATACAAAACACGTAAAATATACCTCAAATATATACCTTCAATATATATACTTTGAACATATATGTATAAATATGTAGACATATTTATATAGATATATATACGTATATATACACTAGATGTACGGTATGTATAAACATTAATATGTGTGCATATATTTACGTACAAATGTATATGTATGGCAATATGTATGTACGGAATACACAATATATGTAAGAAAATGCATATGCTGTGTATTCATATATATGTATATATATGTGTGTGTGAATGTTTATATGTATATATTTGTGTGTGTGTATACATGTGTATATGTGTGTATATATGTATGTATGTATATGTACATATATGCATATATAGTATGTATATATTTGTGTGTATCTATATTCATGTAAATGCTTATTCTTCAAATTTTTACATGTATGTTTATATATTTGTCTATACTATGTATGTGTATATATGCTATATGTATGTTAATGCATGTGCTGTAGACGTGTGCATATGGATTTGCATGGTGGTTATTATATAGTTATACTATGTATATGTTCAGTACATGTATGTATGTGTATATGTACATCTATATATGTATTTATAACAAAGTATTTTTTTAAAACCGACGGTAACAAAAAGAGAAAAGCAAGACGAATTAGGAAGTGATTTTCAGGATTCATTAGCACCAAATCATGAAGCGTCGACACCTGAGTCACGACAAGGAAAATTAGCTTCTGATTAGTTAAAAACAGTTGTGTTTTTTAAAGTTGTTGGAACTTTCTCTATTATTTGTGGCTCAGCAGGAACCAACAGAGATTAATTAAAATAAAGTTAAGAAACCTTGATTCCTTAACTACTGATGGAGAACAATACAAGAGAGAGCGTGTGCGTTCATTAATCTGAGTTCTTAGTCTAAGAAAAAAATAAATAAATGTTTGTCTGAAAGACATTGTTTTTCTTTTTTCTTGTTTACTTAAGAGATGAAACATACACTGATGAAAGGCAGTCGTCAATAAGGCCGACCGATTATACATTAATGACGGAGGCTGTCATCTTTTGTGCACAGCCTGGCATAATTGAAATACCGGGCTTTTAAATTCTCATCACTTGTCTAAGAAAATGTTCGTCTCGCCCGGCTCATTATGGGCTGCATCAGCCACAGTCTACAGATATGAACAAATGACCTGCCTGACATTAACTCCGAGCTCTGTTGCAGGAAAGACATGATTTAATTGTAATAAAAAAAAAAAAACATTGTTTTTTCCAGTTTCAGTGTTTAACTGCGCTGTTTTGGAACGTTAAAAAGATGTCTCCTTTAGACCGTTCAAAGGAAGAGAAATCACTGCTCTCGTTCTTCCTCGCAAATAATTAGAGGCTGTGTCCCTTCTCTTAGCTAATGCCTTTCACCGGAACACATTTAGTGTCGCTTCTCTATAAACGCGTGGCGGTTTGATTCCGACAAAGTGGATGTAAAGGCTCACTAGCAATATCCATCGAGTGTGTCCGCCGTACAACGCTGCCTGCCAAAGCTTTAGCCTTAACAAGGGTTTGTTACAAGAGCACTAATGATTTGGACGTTATAGAATAGGTCATCTCCCGGGCTAAGAGAGCTTTACTGTTTGGTTGCTGTCAAGATGGACTGCTAAAGGGTTCTTTTTTTTTCCCTTTTTAAATGAGCTGTCTCCGCCTGCACATCCCTCTGGCAAATGCTAGATCTGTTTACTGCTGATAATCTAATCAGATTCAAATATCGCTCATCATCCCGTCTTCCCCCTTTCTCCATCTCTTTGATTGATTATCACTGTATCTAATAAACACAAATCTTAGCAATCAACTCTCTTGTCTGCAGGGCTGAAGATCCGGGAGGTGATGATCAACGTTTCACGTCAGCAGGTGGAGGACTTTCACGGCCCGGAGGATTACTGGTGTCTGTGTGTCGCCTGGAGCCACCTGGGAACCTCCAAGAGCCGCAAGGCATCTGTTCGGATCGCCTGTAAGAATCTCTTTGCCTTTTGATATCGCTCGGACCTTATTGTCTCTAGAAAGGTTGCTCGTCTTCCGATTCGGTAGACGAGATGGTAGTTTTGTGTCCGTACGCGCTAGCATGGGAACGGCGGGTCGTGTTCTTTCACATTTGGGTTTGGTTACTTGAACTTGTGTCGTTGTTCAACGTTTCACGTCAGCAGGTGGAGGACTTTCACGGCCCGGAGGATTACTGGTGTCTGTGTGTCGCCTGGAGCCACCTGGGAACCTCCAAGAGCCGCAAGGCATCTGTTCGGATCGCCTGTAAGAATCTCTTTGCCTTTTGATATCGCTCGGACCTTATTGTCTCTAGAAAGGTTGCTCGTCTTCCGAGTCGGTGTGGTAGTTTTGTGTCGGTACGCGCTAGCATGGGAAAGGCGGGTCGTGTTCTTTCACATTTGGGTTTGGTTACTTGAACTTGTGTCGTTGTACGTCGTCTTTTTTTTTTTTTTTTTTTTTCTAATGCAGCCTGTTTATTTCTTTTCACAGACCTGAGAAAGAATTTCGAGCAGGACCCCCAAGGCACTGAGGTGCCTCTGAATGGCATGATTGTGTTGCACTGTCGTCCCCCAGAGGGAGTGCCTGTGGCTGAGGTGAGGGCGTCTTACACTTCAAACAAGCGACGCTTTCTCCTGTGTTGCCTGGAAAGGCATAATCATCCGTCTGGTTTACTGACAGAATAAATCGGATTTCATGACACAATGTTCCGCCGCCTCTCCAGCCATTGCATATCAAACATATTTACGCACTTTTCCCTCTCCTTGGTGTTGTATAAACCTGAAGACACCTTTCATTTGTATCTGGGGCTCAGTAATGTTTGGTAAATACAGAGGGAAATCTTTCAAAGGTGCATAAATACAGGTGTAACGCACAACTAAAAAGGATTTCACCGGGTGTTAAGTATTTCACAGAAATAAAGCGGCGCCCTGTAAAAGCCACAGCTATAAATAAGTTAAAAAGAGTTGTTTTTTTGTTTTTTTTTTTCAGATTTTATAGACTGCACTGAAATACGAGGTGTGTGAATTGTCCTTGTCCTCACCGGGGCAGCGGAGGGACTGGTTTATCTTTAGCCAGTAAAGTTTCCCTCCATCCAGTATCTTTTCAAGAACATGGAACTACTCCTTGGAGTTCTTTCTTGTAGAGAGCGAGTCAGGAAAAGACATCGATGTTTCCCACCGGCCTGACATTTCCTAAAACAGAACCCAAAGATGCTACTATGCTGTCTTGCTACTTTTGTCCACAAAGGTTACAAGACAAGCTTTACTTTGTACTAACTAAAAAGTTCAAAAAATGTATTTTTACATGAGCCAGAGGTTTGAGCCCAGAGAAGATCACAGCAGCAGTTAGATTGATGTCAAGAATGATCCTAGCGATGGAGCTACCAGGTAGGAGACAGAGAGGAGATTGAAGGATGTAGTGAGGGAGGATATGGAGGTAGTTGGAGTCAGAGTAGAAGATACAGAGGACAGGGAGAGATTGACATCCGTGACTCACTGTGGCAACCACTGAAAAAGGGAGAAGCTGAAAGGAGAAGACTTTCCCATCACCAATGTATCCACTGTCCCTACTATGAACATGTCCAAACCACCTCAATCAAGTTTCTCCAAACCTTCCTGTCTGTGTTGTCCCTCTAATCACCTCATTCCTGATCGTGTCCATCCTTGTCTCTCCCAAAGAGACTTTCAGCATCTCTAATTCCTCCACCTCCAGCTCTGCCTCCTGTCTTCTGTCTGTTGCTAGTGTCTCTAATCCATCCATCATGAACTGTCTCACAACCGTCCAGTGAACATTTCCCCTCAAGTGAGCTTGAAATGAAATGGAAAGGAGTAAATATGTATGTATGTATGTACATGTATGTATGTACGTATGTACATACGTATGTACATACGTACGCACGTACGTACGTATGTACGTACGTACGTATGTACATACGTACGCACGTACGTACGTATGTACGTACGTATGTATGTATGTGCGTGCACGCACACTCACACACACACATATATATGCGCTGTGTTGCCACATATATACATATATATTCCAATGACAATGTAAACATTGGTCGTTAAACAGTAAATAACATTTAAAGCTTTTATGTTATATATTTATACATGTATATACATATATTTATGGATATATATGTGTATATGCAATATGTATATATATATGCAGTATATGTTTGTAGCTACTTTTATATAATATATGTATGTATATATATGTATATATATATATATATGTATACTGTATATTCCAATGATCATTTTGTAAGCATTGGTCGTTAAACAGTAAATACAATTTAAATGACATATTTTATATATATGTATACATGTATTTATACATATACTCAGTGTTTAGTACATATTCATATCCATGGTATTCTGTTACTA
This sequence comes from Paraplagusia blochii, assembly GCA_016785265.1. Classification (NCBI taxonomy): domain Eukaryota; kingdom Metazoa; phylum Chordata; class Actinopteri; order Pleuronectiformes; family Cynoglossidae; genus Paraplagusia; species Paraplagusia blochii. Next base: position 3,610 of record JAFBJS010007890.1, on the reverse strand, counting down.
TCTCGGCTGAGGTCTAACATCTTGTCAGTAAAATGAGTGAATTTGTCAACTATGACTTACATCATGGCAGTAATGCTTCAACTATTGTCCCTCACTCCACTGTTTCCTCAGAAAAAAACATCCATGACTTATTCAGATTAAGATTAATGCTCCTCTAATCCATCATTTACACTCCATCCTCTCTGCAAATGGTTTATCTAATGACATTCTATACATTTGGATGTTTCCCCTTAATTTATGTGGCTGTCGTGGTTTGTCACGGTGGGTTCTGTGCGGCTCACATGCTACTCAACGTGACAGACTTTGATTTTATGGATTCTTATAAGATAAGGCTATTGGATACAATGCAGCCTTAATGTTAGGGATAACCGATATATCCATCCACCAATATTATCGGCCCAATACAAGCAAACCTTTTCTTTAATATCGGATCATATCGATATAGATTTTTTTTTTTTTCACCAAAATTCAAAATTCAATGCTGCAAAGCTGCGGTCTCGGCAAATACGTTGGACTCCCTCATGGGGTACCACTTTGACCGTCACGTGATTAATGATGTCATCTTAAAGGGACAACAACAATGATCGATGCTACAGCTAATGTCGGTGGTTTGGAAAATTTTGTGGATAGAAAATTGTGATTCTTAAAAGCTGCAAGGATCTGGTCATGTGAGGGTGGGGGTAAGATTTTAACAATTTATCGCCTTGCGTTTTTACGCATTATCAGTTCATATCGGTATCGGTTCGTATCGGTAAATGCATTGGACATCCCTACTTATTACAAACAAAAAGCAGGAACATCACAAAATTATAATATGATAATATAGCGATGATCAGTTTACTTCTGTGTCATGCTAGGTATTTAAAAGTGCTTAACAAATATATATTTAAATATAAATTATTGAAAAATTAACATTTCCATGTCAGGAGCAGATAGATCAACTGTGTATTTGTGTGAACTCAGGCACGTCATAAATATAGGCTAAACACTAAGATGCTTTAGGCCTTTTCCAGCTATCTGTTGGGAAAATGCTGGCATTGCAAGAAAAAGCAAAAGTTTGATAATAATATAAATTAACCGTATAATTTCGACAAGTTTTGGCGGGCCCGATTAAAATGCCCAGCGGGCTTTATTTGGCACCAGAGCCCTACTTTTTCCAGCTCTGATTTAATGGAACAAGACATAAAGAGATGTCAGCTTAAAAAAGTAAACAGCTCTGAACAGATAAACAGCGAAAAAAAAAAAAAAACTTGTCTTTTTCATTTACTTAATTTTACTGCCCTCATTTCGGTTTTGTCCGATAAAGAAAAGATTATATGGACATGAAGAAAGTGATTAAAAATCAACTAAAAGTCTAATCATTTTTTTAATTATAATTTGTCCAAAATGATTTCTGATAGAAGAGTGTCAGCTAAGGTGAAGGGACAGGTTGACCACGATGCCATGATGGATAAATTAGAGACACTAGGAATAGGCAGGAGACGGGGGGCATAGCTGGAGGTGGAGGAGTTAAAGATGCTGAGATTCTCTTTAGGAAAGACAAGGGTGGACAGGATCAGGTGTTGGTAGTAATTGGTAGAATGATCTTAGAGATGCAGCTACCAGGTAGGAGACGAAGAGGAGATTGATAAATGCAGTAAGGAAGGACATGAAGTAGTTGGAGTTGAGGATACAGAGGACAGGGTGAGATGGAAAATGTTGACTCGCTGTAGAAAACTTGTCCCTGAAAAATGGGACAAGTTGAAGGAGAAGAAGAAGGAATAGTCAGAAGACAGGTGGCAGAACTGGAGGTGGAGGAGGTAAAGATGCTGAGATTCTCTTTAGGAGAGACAAGGATGGACAGGATAAGGAATGAGGTGATTAGAGGGACAACACAGACAGGAAGGTTTGGGGAAAAAAAGCTATAGAAGACAGATTGAGATGGTTTGGACATGTTCAGAGGAGGGACAGTGGATACATTGGTAGAAGAATGATCCTGGAGATGGAACTACCAGGTAGGAGACAAAGAGAAGATTGACGGACGCAGTGAGGGAGGACATGGAGGTAGTTGGAGTTAGAGTAGAAGATACAGAGGACAGGGGGAGATGGAAATTGTTGTCTCGCTGTGGCAACCCCTGAAAAAGGGACAAGCTGAAAGGAAAAACAGAAAATTGAGACCGTTTGGACATGTTCAGAGGAGGGGACAGTGGAGACATTGGTAGAAGAATGATCCTAGAGATGGAGTTACCAGTTAGGAGACAAAGAGAAGATTGACAGATGCAGTGAGGGAGGACATGGAGGTAGTTGCTGTTGAGTAGAGGATACAGAGGACATGGTGAGATGGAAAGTGTTGTCCCTGTAGCAACCCCTGATTTCTTTTCGTCCCAATATTCAAATCACTGCCTCAGTGACTGAGATGCAGTTTTAATAATAAAAAAAATGTCTTTATTTCTGGTGAGACAATCTTAAGGAATATGATCTTAAGGAATATGATCTTAAGGAATAAAACACCACAACGTTCTATCTGCAGCTCTGACGGTGTGACAGCATCACAGGGAGGGTTCGCAGCCTTGAGTCATGGATTATACATCCTTCAGGCAGATCGTTCACACACTCTAATTCCTCCATAATCCCTCAAAAATTACAAATTACACTTATCGCGAGACAAGGTTAGGATTAAGCCCTTGTGTACATTTATTAAAAAAAAAAAAATCCACAGATTTGTGTCTATTAGAGTTGAGTTAATCTAACATGTCTATGTATCTCCACGCGCTGCAGTGTGCACAGGTCTGTGAGTGAGATGAATCATTCAGCGCCCTCAAATGGAGGTCTGGTGTACCAACGCTCCCTGATGCATTGTGGTCATCAAATAGGCAACTCTTCATGCATGTATTCATGTCACCCCGGCTAACAAAGAGATTCTAATAGTAAATAATGCAGAGACAAATCAAGCTCTCCTCCTTTTCGGGGGGGAGACGAGAAGTCTTTAAGGTGGAGAAACTAACTCTGTGGTCTCTCCTCATTAATCAAGGTTTCCTTAAGCTTTGAGGTAAAAATTTGTCTCTGAAAATGAGATGAAATCTTCTTTCCCTTTTGGCTTATCCCTTTTCTCAGAGGACACACTGTCCTCTGTATCCACAACTCTATCTCCAACTACCTCCATGTCCTCCCTCACTGCATCCATCAATCTCCTTTTTGTCTCCTACCTGGTAGCTCCATCCCTAGGATCATTCTTCTACCAATGTATCCACTGTCCCTCCTCTGGACTTGTCCAAACCGTCTCAATCTGTCTTCTCTAGCTTTTTATCCAAACCTTCCTGTCTGTGTTGTCCCTCTAATGAAGGGGTTTGATCACAGTTAGACAGCTAGAATGTTGTCTAAAATGATCCTAAAGATGGAGCTACCAGGTGAGGAACACAGAGGAGATTGATGGATGCAGTGAGGGAGGACATGGAGGTAGTTGGAGTTAGAGTAGAAGATACAGAGGACAGGGAGAGATGGAAAACTGTGACTCAATGTGGCAACCACTGAAAAAGGGACAAGCCGAAAAGAGAAGAAGACTATTCCATCTCCAAAGTGTCCACTGTCCCTCTTCTGAACATGTCCAAACCATCTCAATCTGTCTTCTCTA
>JAFBJS010007885.1:36538-61777 GCA_016785265.1 Paraplagusia blochii | reverse complement strand
ATAAGGATTGCGCAACAACACCAAGGCGTTAAAAACTGTTTTTTTTTTTTTTTTTGCTGCACTGACTTTACAGCGAGATTAAACTGCTGATAAGGTTTTATAGTGAAATAAAATTTTGACTTAAAATACTTTTTAGATTTGATCAGGGCAGAAAACCCTTCAAGATGCTTTTAATGATCAAAATTCCAAAATGAAAATGCACAATAAAAAAAAAATCCTGTTGCGTTCAGTGTTTTCTGCAAAAGAAACATAAATATCTTCTCATAATTATGTCACAATTTATTTATTTATTTATTTTTGCTCACATTCATCTCAACTACTATTTGTACAGAGTGTTCCTAACCCCAGTCTCTGTGGCCTGATGGACTCTTTTCCCATTCTGTACCTCTGCACTGCAAAGAGGAACAGAGTGTACAGTACTGCCCGTCCACCAGGCTTTACATTTTAGTGAAAACTCCTACTTGACACCAGTCTCCTCAAAAGTCACACTCTAGTGTGCAAATTAGAGTTCCATTCTGACCGATATGTAATGAACAACATGTGTGGGCGGGGGAAAAAGTTTTTCTTCAGCTGATGTTTAAAAAGAAAAAAAGATGACATGAACACATCATCGCTAAAACGAAAACAACTCAGTTCATACTTGAGAAAAAGGAACTGGTTCTCTCCACACAGAACAAGGTCGAACAAAACAATGTTCTCCCTTGTCAACAGTGTCAGAGTGAAGGAAGGAAGCTTTAATTACTGGACTGATCAGGTCTAACTTCTGCAGATTTCTGCAGAGACCAACCCCCGTAGACAAGGGCTAGAATGACGAAGACTGAAAGTTTAGGGAAAAAGCGAAACATGGAGACAAAAGCTGAAGTGGCCAGAGTGAGACATTGAGGTAGAATTATAACGTGAGAAATTGTGGGAATGTGAGAAATTCACCAGCAAAATCGAACCATAGTCGTTGTTTTGTCTCCCAATGCACTAACAGCACAAACCACACATTGAGGGAGAAAAAGCTCCATGTGGCCATGAGGAATGTTTTTGATTAGTGCACTTTTTTAACTAGGGGAACATTTTGTTTCTGTTTACACAGAAAGATGTTGTAAACATAATAAATAACAGCAACACATTTAGAAATGCTATTAAAAACTCCCTCATGAATGGGGAAAAAAACTTTTGTCCAATTATGTAACATTGTGTGGATCAGTTTTGCGTAAAAATTTTTTTGTTTTATTTCAGATCTATTTCATCATGTGAAAAAATTTTTTTATTTAAAACAAGAATGATATAAACATAAATTTAATTGTTTAAAACATTTAACAGCCTATGTTTTTTTATATATATATATATTAATATTTTTGTAGGGCATGTACTTTTCTTTCTATGATTGGGAACGGATTTGACAAAATAAAATAAAAATGTGTGTCCCACAACTTGATTTTCTCTTCTTTGCTTCAGTGCTTTCAAGCATATGCATAAAGCACCGGTTAGTATTCATCTGTAACAGTAACACTAAGTACAATGACAGAGGCAGCCACATTGCTGGACTGTTGTCATCAGACATCGACTTAATTGGTCAAGCACGATTAGGTGTCTAACAATGTCACCGCAAACCGAAATCTTACTACATCCTGAAGGAGCTAACTTACATCCTGAAGGAGCTAGCTTCCTTCCTTCACTCTGACTTTATGATATCTTATTTTTATTTGTCTCATTTCTAATTTTGTTCTCTGTCCATCCCTTTTTTTTGCTGTAAAAAGTGTGTTTCCCCCTTGGAGGAGGAACAATAAACAATTCTATTCTAAGCCTCTTTTGTCAGGTGAAGCCAATCATAATTCTTTATTTGATCAAATATGTTTTTTTCTTTTCTCACAGATGATAATGAAGACGCCACCGTCAATAAAATTGCGTAAGTGAATCCTCTAATCATTAACTCTGTTTCTACTCACATGGTGTACATACAGTATGAATGACTGTCCTGATATCTGAGGCAGCGTGACATATTGTGAACTGTGGTCCTTTGGCTCTAACCTTGCTGCTCTTTAGCCCAACCCCCACTAGTCAATCTAACTTTAGTCACATGTTAGATTGTTTTTTTTTTCTTTCTTTCATTTCTGGCTCCAGGCTGTGGCTGTGTACCTTCACCCTGTCTGTGGCAGTGTGTGCCGTCCTCCTGCTACCCATCTCCATTCTATCCAATGAGGTGCTGCTCACTTTCCCCCACAGCTACTACATGCAGTGGCTCAATGGATCGCTCATTCACGGTAATGACCAATGTTCTCGCCCGTGTCAGCCAATCCAGAGAAGCAGTTGATTGTAGAAAATGTCTGTAAACACAGCCTCAGATGTAATAAGTATCTCTGTGAACAGGCGGCAAAATCAATACTGCACAGAGGCTTCTGTCCTAATAGGGACAGATTATTGATGGACACGCTGTCCTTTGCTATGTCACGTTTTATTTTAAAAGATACTTCTGCTTAAGGCAGCTGTCACACTGCTTGTGAATTGTCATTTTTAGATTGGCATCACAACTTATTTTTTATTTTTACATTACAATTCAAGGTTTATTATTTCACATCCATGCGTTTCAACGATTAACGATTACGCTGCTAAACAACGTCCCCCTGTGGTCATCGGTGGTACTGCCGCTATGCTTCTGTGCAACTCAAACCAAAAATATGTCAGCAAGGGTTGCATTTGGAAAATCTCTGTTCATCTCATTTCAGGCCTGTGGAACCTAGTTTTCCTTTTCTCAAATTTGTCCCTGGTCTTCCTCATGCCCTTCGCCTACTTCTTCACAGAGTCCGAGGGCTTCGCAGGGTCCAGAAAGGTACAAATATTGGACAGACTACATATGACAATGTGTGTATTTTGAACCCTTGGTTGAGGCAGTGCTTCTCTGCGCAGGGTGTGATGGCGCGGGTCTATGAAGCGGTGGTGCTGCTGTTGCTGCTGGCCTTACTCGTCCTGGGCATCGTGTGGGTGGCTTCAGCCCTCCTCCATGACAACATCGCCAGAAAGAGCCTCTATGGTGAGTCACCTCTGTCATTTCTGAACACTCTTCAACACGAGCTGCATCTGTTGTTGTTTTGGTAACCATCTTTGTGTTCTGTGTTTTTTTTGTTGTTGTTGTTGTAGACCTGTGGGAGTATTATTTTCCCTACCTGTACTCGGGCATCTCTCTGTGTGGCGTCTTCTTGCTTTTATGTGAGTTCATCATGTTTGTTCTCATGTGAAAGTGTTATTTACACATAGATGTATACATTTATATGTATTTATATTTATTTATATCATACATTTATTTATACATATATGTGTGTATATATATATATGTACATTATATTGACAGTAAAATACATAAATATATACATATACAGTATAATAAGTACAATATTTTTGTGTATACATACATACACACACATATATATTTATTACCCAAAGTTACATTTATTTGATAAGCCTGTTTTTTTTTAATGCAAAGTAAATTGTACTAAGTATTCAAAGTCAAACTTTACAGCCCTTGTCTGGGAAGTTACGCAGTGACTAAACTCAGGACAACTTCAGCAGAAATGGAGGATGATTAAAACATTTAAAGCTTAAGGGTGTTGATCTCATTGGCTGTAATAACGTCACATGTTTATAGCCCAGCCATATCAGGCAGATTAAGATACCGGGTTCAAAAGTAGGTGACGTATTACTGTGGATGTGGAGCAGTGGCTGCAATAATTATACATAGCAGAACTCTGTTAATGCAATATTCATCTGGACTGATGCAGTAAATATTGGTAGTGTTTGTATGATATACTTCCCTGACTTAGAACACATTGATGAATGATATATTTTACAAGTGGTAATAAAACTGTGATCCCTGGGCTCAAACTAAACCTCTCATGTCAAGGTTAAATGGTAAAACATGTTCCTGTTCATTGCAGCATATTTAAAGTATTACACGTTCATTATCAGCTGTCTGTTTCTCTCGACAGTGTGCACTCCCTTAGGTTTGTCCCGAATGTTCAGTGTAACTGGCAGCCTTCTGGTCAAACCACGGGTGAGTCACAGCTCTCACGTCTAGAATGTGTAGAGACTTTCTGATCCACTAGTAAATGTTAGACTGTGAATCATCCTTTTCCATCTCCCCCTGTCCTCTCCATCTTCCACTCTGACTCCAACTACTTCCATGACCTCCCTCACTGCATCCATCAATCTCCTCTTTGTCTCCTACCTTGTACAGGCTCCTCTGAACATGTCCAAACCATCTCAATCCGTCTTCTTTAGCTTTTTCTCCAAACCTGCCTGTCTGTGTTGTCCCTCTAATCACCTCATTCCTGATCCTGTCCACTCTTGTCTCTCCTAAAGAGAATCTCAGCATCTTTAACTAGTAAATGTAAGACTAATATATAACTTTGTCAGAGCTCTTTGTAAAACCTTCTCTATCTTGTGTAGCTCCTGGAGGACGTGGAGGAGACGCTGAACTGCACCACGTTTGAAGAGAACTCACTCTCTAGGAAACTCAACTGTATGTTTGCAATGACACTGTCATCATATGAGTTCTAAACCAACTGATGGACCTTCTTGACCATCCTTTGCTGTTGTCATTATAGGCAGCGGTACATTGTGCTGGGTCAAACTGAACTCAGAAGCCATGAAAACAGAATACCAGACGGTCAGGAGCAAACGCATCGCCTTGGGTGAGATGACTGGAACACACTGCTCTCTGCTGGCTCTCCCTTGTAACAAGTAGATTGTATATTTGGATTAATTTATTAAAAAAATATTTTATTTTTCCTCTGTCTTGCACAGAGATGCGTAGAAAAGCTTCTCCATGGCAACGAAACTTGGGCTATCCTCTTGCCATGCTTGCACTTCTTGCATTGACGGTACATATAAAACCAGACTTCTCTCTTTTTGTGGTTGTTATTAAGTTATTTAAAATGTTTTTTTTTATTCTGTTTAGGTGATGTGTGTGCTGATGGTCTGTTTTAATGTGCTGGAACTTCTCCTTGATGAGACGGCTATGCCCAGAGGAATGGAGGTGATTTTGTAAATGTTTTTTAAAATTGTAAATGTTTTGGTGAACACAGAGGATAAGCTCAATATTTGTCAATGTTTGTCACAGGACCCACACCTGGGAATGGCCTCCTTCTCCATGTTTGGTTCACTGGGAGCTGCAGTTCAAGTTGTCCTCATCCTGTATCCTTTCACTCCATGTATCACAAATAAGTGGTAACGCACACATAAGGTTGTGTCCATGTCGAGTTGTTCACCCTCGCTGGTCAAGTCATTTTAAGTTGCAGAAACATGTGTACTAGTACGCATAAAGATAGATAGAACTTTATTAATCCCTGTGTAGTACCCTACAGCAGTGTTCCCCAACCTTTTTGCACCATGGAACGGTTAATGTCTTGTGCTATTTTCACTGACCGGTCGTTACCGGTCGTGCCAGATAAATACCCCTAGATAAAATGAAATTTCTAGTGTTCTAAAATATTTTCTTACCTATAAAATCTTCCTACCTAAATGAACAGTGCTTGCACACAACAATGGTTTCCCAAGTGCACCAAGGTTAGAATCTTCTATTGTTGTTGAGACAATATTTCCTAATCAAATATAGTTGCATTATTGATGATGGAATCCTAGCCATTCTATTGGTCAGTTCTTTTGTTGATATGGGTATGGATCAAGTAGAAGTCATAGCCAGATGGTGCCAAAAGGAAACATTATTTCTCTGCGGGCCGGCACCAATTCACCCACAGACCAGTACGGGTCCCTGGCCCAGTGTTTGGAACCACTGCCCTACAGGGAAATGTGTTTTTAAAACATAAAGCTTAGCTTTAATCCTACATGTTAATCTAGGACAGTTCTATAATGCATCTATGCCCTATAAATTTCCACATTTAAAGAAGTTATCGTCTGATGTCGTGAGTTAACGCCAGTACTTTTTAAGTCTTGTCCTTAAATGTGTACTGTAGCTACTTGATGGTGTCATCAGTGGTTGGTTTCTACAGTTCTCCTCTCTTCACTGGCCTCCTGCCTCGTGCACAAGACACTAACCTCACCCAGGTAGTTCAGCATCAACGTTAACTCGTACTCTGTTTAATGAGTGCTGTGTTTACACACCGTCATAATCTGTACTTTGGTGTGTCTTTCAGATCATTGCCAACTGCGTTTCATTGCTGGTCCTGAGCTCAGCTCTTCCTGTCTTTTCACGCACACTGGGTAAGAATTTATTTTCACCAAAGTATTTAGTTTCTTATGAAGTATCATTGTGTTTAATGGTTAAAATTGCCTTTATTGCTACAGTTCATTTCTTTCATACCATATGAGCTAAAGAGACAGTTCTGGTCTTCTTTCTCTTCTTTATAAATTGTGAGTTCCACAGAATTGCCTTACAGGATGTGAAACTGTAGCCTCAAAACATTCCGCTTCATAGGGTACATTTGTATCTCTTGCGTGTGTTATGTCTCTCCTTCAACCTGAGAGAGATTGTTTCTCCTACAGAGAATCCTGCTCGACGTGTCCTTGGATTAGAAATGCTCCACAGACCTCACTGTTGTCTGCTGTCTGACCTCAGCTCTTTATCTCAGACAGTTAGCCAAAAAATGTCTTTTATGTGTCTGCTTATGTAAACAATAAAAACTGCAGCCATTCAGGCAGAACTCTGTGACCTGGAACAGAAACGTCACCCTTTAAAAACCACTTAAATTCTTCTCAAGATCCAGGTTGTTATTTTTCCAGTTTGGTTTATTTTCTAGGTATTCATCTAGATCAGCATTTTCTGCAAGGTTTTAGGTGTAATTTTAAGACAGACCACAGGAGGGCGTACGAGTTTCATGTTGGTCTCTCTGTTCTCTCCATTGTGACAGGAATCACCCGCTTCGATCTACTGGGAGACTTTGGCCGATACAACTGGCTGGGAAACTTCTACATCGTATTTCTGTACAACATGTTGTTCGCTGGTCTCACCTCTGCCTCCCTCATCAAGACGGTCACCTGGGCCGTCCAGAGGGAGCTCATCCGTGCCTTCGGTCAGTCCCTTGTGACTTTAAAGCCATAAAAACACTGTGATTTTTTTTTTATATATTTCACTGCAAGTGGAAATGATGGCGGTTTCACTTGAGCAGGTTTTCCAAACCTTGGCTCTCTCCCTCCCGTTGGGCTGGTCTCTCTTCCTCAGATAGAAAGAATACAATTCCTTCAGGAAATTGGAAAGGGACAAGAGGAGAGTCAGGTCTCCTCTGGGAGCCGGGGGGGGCACTCCACCTCAGACCCCCCTCACAGAGCACAGACACACACCCTCCACCCAACACAAACAAGCTGTGGGTGCAGTGACACGCCAAATGCACACACATGAACACACAGTTCCCTTCCTCACAGGAGAGATAGCATCTCAGCGTCACCGCAGCTCTCCTGCAGTTTCCCCATTCACTCACAACTCACTTTTGTTCCCCGGGTTTATAAACGTCAGCCTAATCATTATTTTTCTTACCTTTCTTAAGAATTGTTTCTGTGCCTTCAAGCTGTGCATGATGTCATTGAAGGCTTTTTTTTCTGCCTGTGTCTTTTTCAGGTCTCCACAAACTGCCTTTAACTGTGTCAAGGTCCACCGTGCCCTTCAGACTCCTACTGGCCAGTGGGCTCTCTAAGATCCAGTGATCACTGCCTTCTTTAGACTTCAGGAATCGAGCCACTTCAAATGCAATGGATGAAATGCATTTGTAATTCAAAGCCTTTTCCAGGCTGTCTGTGCAGACGGTTGGTCAGCTTCTGCCACAACTGCCACTCTTCAGCAGGAGTGGCTGCAGTGACCAAACATCAGGGTTAACTGTTGTCCAAAGTTGACTGCGGGGACATGAGCTGCTGCCTGTGCTGAACTAAGTCACGATGGTGACCGGAACCAGAGGGAAAAGGCCAGACCAGTGTCGCTGCTGCTGCGGTTGGCACCGACAGGCGGGCCTCTCCTTACACCCCTTCGTGAAGCCCAGGCCTTACGAAAAGAGGATTTCGTTGGTGTTGACACATGTGAAAGTCAGCAGAAATATTTAGAAATATTACACCGTTGCTCTGACATAATTTCCTCTTCCTGTTTCAGGTCCATTAACGGCTCTCTCCTTGTGCGTGGTTTCCCCACGCTTTCCTCTTCTATGCTGCTCCACTATTTTAAGACAGACAATCTTATTTCCATGTGTTTTTTTTTTTTCACCCAGTCTGAGCCAGGGATGCATCAGTTAATGAAAGGAAACAATTACTGGAGACAAATGCTCTACAAATTTACAATACAATAGGTGTCTGTGCTTTCACATAGCATGGAATTAAGGACATTAAAATTTTGGGGGTGTGTTGAAGCCTATACACGTGTACTTGCGGGGACAATTTTATGGTAATTTGGGTTCACTATAATTTCTAAACACCAGTAGGTTTAATTTAGTCCCAGATCTGATCTTTATCTCCATCACGATTGCATTTTTAAAAAGCTTTAATTTCTCATGCTATGTGTGTGAGAAGTGCCTTAATCCAATGAAGCTGTGAATTACAAAGATTTTTTTTTTTTGGGATGTGCAATATTTTATAAGTTATACAAACACTTTACCAAAAAGATTTTTTTTTATAAATTCCTTATCTCTGTGAAGTATTTTAAATCATTCCTTTTTGTTTGAACAGTGGTTGAGAGTTTGAGTATAGTCTGGGAGTGATGTGGAAAACTGTCAGTGAGTCAATGCAGTTTTTTTATATATATACATATATTTTTGATAATCAACAATATGGTGTTGATGGTCCTATTTTGAACATTGCTGCTGTATCAGCAGATTAGTACCTATGGGCTCCACCAGCAGGGGGCGCAGCATCTCACCCACGCCCTCGTTGGTGGTGTGTGAGGTTCCTGCTCTCTCTGGTTAGTCATTATGTATATTCTGTAAAAGAAAAAAAAAACTCCCTGAGGTTTACTTATTACACTTTGGCTGGGATTTTGTGGAAACACGAACCTTCTGATGTGCCGTTTTTATATTTCATTTTATTTATGGGCATTTTGGGAAACTGCGTTTTCACGTTCAACTGTATCTCTGAGGATTGTACTGTAACTGCAGGTAAAATCCAGAATGTTATACTGTTAAGGGGGTAAAAAAGATCTTTAGAGTGTTTACTCAGAGATTGAAAAGATGTGTGACATGTTTACTTTATAAAGTGCTACCATTTCCTAAAACTGGTTTTAACTATTGTTCTTTGCCAAGACAGCAATAAAATGTGTATTTTTAATATTTGGTTTGGCTTTTTTGGGGTTCGGGGGGCGGAGGATGACAAATACTTCTGTAAAGTATCTTTTTGGTGCAGTTACACAGTCGATACACTTTAGACAATGTAGCCATCGCGTGTGCACGTCTGTCCTCCCTCCACGTCTGTCCTCCCAAACTCCCTCCACCCTCTTGTTGCACTTCTTTAATCAGCAGCAGAAGAAAGCTATATTGTGGACACTGTCTGTCAACGGTGTCCAAACTGGACGCCACTACAGCCATGGCCCACGCTTTCCTCGCTCTGATGCAGCAGCCAGATAAAAACTCTTCAAATTAGCGGTCACCTCATCACCACCCGCCTCCTTTTCTTCCATCTCTTTTCTTTGTTGATTTCCTCCTCACATTTTTCTAAAGTGGGTTGAAAAAAAATCCCGCCTCTGATTAATTTCTTCTTCTTGATTTTTGTTTGCGTTTCTTGTTTGGATTTGTTGGATGTTTTAATTGAGCTTATTTGCTTTGGACTTTTGTTTTGCCTTGTGTTTCCTCGGCTGAGAGGAAACGGCCACAAGTGTGGACGTAGTCCTCCGTGTACATCCAACACTGAGGAGGCGACGCATGAACAATACGTTTAGGTGATGTGAAAAAATACACCAACATTCTGTTAACCATACATTATATTTATTACCCTTTAACTATGAATCCGAGGTTACAGATGAGAGGTTCAGACTAATAAGTTTAACAATCTCAAATGTCAAATTGTCAGCAACTTCTAAACAAACTGCCTTTATATCCAGCTTGGACAAACTAAGGCCCGGGGGCCCAATGCGGCCCTTTGAGCTTTTTTATTGCGGCCCACCAACCTTGTCCAAATTAAATAATTAATTTATATAATCATTATTCCTCTGCCTTTTCCTTGCAATGTTTGCAATGTCATAGAGGCTATTAGAAATTTAGCATTTTATGATTTATACATGCTATTTATCTTATTTCAAAGGAACGCTCCAGCTTTCTTGACTTGGCCTCCAATTTTAGGAACCTTTGTGGCCTGCAAAAAGTTTGCCCACCCCCATCATATATGGTGGTCAGAATGAGTCCAAAGCTCGATCTGTCTCTACATTTTATCCATATCCATGTTTTGCAAACTTGTTGATTTTTTTTTTATTTATTTTTTTTTATTATTATAATACACTTGCAATTAGAGCCATGGTACAACTTAACGATAAATATAAATATTTCAAAAATTCACCATAGATGTCCATGTTTCCCCTTCTCTCTAGATATTTTTTTTTCAGTTGGTAACATTAAATCTGGAACAGTAACAAGATGAATATTCATGTTACATAAGAAATTAATTAGGAAATAACACAGACCGAAAACCAAAAAAAAAAATTGTATGTGCCATAACAAAGAACAAACACCAGTACTACAAATTCTGCTGGTACATAAGGGCTATATACCAGGGGTCCAACACCAGTACACGTTTGTTATGATCAGTTGGACCAGAATTAATCACACTGTGGGCCTGATTTGGTCCCTGGATGTATGTTTGGCATCTGTGCTTTACGGCAAAAATGTGATTGCATTGCTCGTTCACTGCGTTGCCTGAACTCAGTTTGCTGCTTTTTGCTTTTTCTGATATGTAGCCCTAAATCTCTAGCGAGCGTCACTCAAACCTTTCTTGGCAATCCCAAATTCCCTGTGTTTCTTCCCTCTTTTTTTATATCATTTTTTTTTAAAGAAAAACATTTAAACTTGGACTCTGATTAGTTTTAGTCCAGTGACCACTCCTTGGCATGTTTCTGGTTCTAGCCCTTATATTTAGTCCACCCTTAATTAGGCTTTTGTACTGTTGATTAATGAATAAAATTGCCACTCCTGTCACCATCATTAGATTGTTATTCCTAGTTTTGATTTGTGCTTAAAAAAGGAGTTGGACAATAAATAAAATTCAGATAAATTGTGTCACAAATACTAGAAAAAAATTAATTTCCACCAAAATGTAACATTAGTTAATTTTGTTGAACGTTTTATAAAACTGTGCGGTACTCGTGCACTGGTAGGTAATACCATGATTCTGCTCTGGTCTGTTATAGGAACACTTGTGTAGCACCTCTCCCTGCAGCACAATATCACGGGTTGATAGCGGTGCAATCGAGGTGTCGCAGCAGTCCCACTGGGTAACACACTGGTTACCCACCAGGACTGCGGCGGTTGCGGGGCATATCAGGGACAAGGCGGGAGACGGGCAGCGTGTAATGGGATGAGATAGGCTATCTTTATTGTCAAAACATAAGAATGAAGGGGGGAAAAAGACACAGATTAGCTTTCCTGACAGTCTACTGTTTGAAGTCGATGCCAAAGTGCATTAGGGCTGGTTATTCCCTCGGTTTACTCTCGCAAATGCAACAGCGTTCACAGGAAAAGGCGAGACTTGCTTGCTAATCAACTGATAATGGGTCGTTGTGTCTGTTTGCCATAGCTGCCTGCCATCCTGCCTGCACACTCACGGCACACTTGCTTCACACACTCGACTGGCACTGACCGAGTCCAGGGTTAGCGCTGGAAAAATGACAGAAATCAATTTTTTCTTTCATATTAATCGCAAACATGCCATTCAATTTAGTCAGAGGCTGAATGCTAATGTAGACAATGTATATTGTTTTGTTTTTTTTTTAACCAAAATAAGGTATAGCATCATATCTGACGTTTGACCTGCTTGTCTGGGGTCAGGAAGTTCCACCCTTCACAGTCTATTGTCCACTTCAGTGCAGCATCGCCTCGACTCCAGCTCAATGCTGCTTTCGTGCAAAGGCCATATCAAGACTGCGAGAAGCAGCCTCCTGAATCCCCAGGCACATTCGGCATTGGGTGTGAAAAGGGTCCTTCCA
Source organism: Paraplagusia blochii (assembly GCA_016785265.1). Classification (NCBI taxonomy): domain Eukaryota; kingdom Metazoa; phylum Chordata; class Actinopteri; order Pleuronectiformes; family Cynoglossidae; genus Paraplagusia; species Paraplagusia blochii. Next base: position 49,674 of record JAFBJS010007885.1, on the reverse strand, counting down.
CTTGAGCCCAACATCACCCGGTATGTGCGGCTTCCACAGATTGCACCACCCTGCTTCTTCCTGCTGTGATAACAGAGAAGGAGACAGTGAACTGGGTGGTGCAGCGGTGCCTGAAGAAAAAGGACTGGTGCGTGATTGTATTAGGGATGGGGTGGGAACAGAGTGGGGAGTTAGGTGTCAACTCATCGACCCTTCTAACGGCCTCCATCTAAGGAAGTGGATCCTGTTTAATGTCACTGCAGCTCCAGCGGACAGAAGACAAGCGTTTGATATGTAGCAGCTTCTCCGTCCGGTGCCATTAAAAATTAACTCCTGCTAATGATTGCACCTAGTACTGGATTTCAAGATATATTCACCTCTTATGAATGAAGTTGAGACACAACTGAACTTGGCTGACAGGCAGGTTGGTGCCTACTGTATATGAGCAGCAGCTCAGGTGTTAGTTTTCTATTTGGAAAAGAACAAAGCAGGGTTAGTCCAACTGAGGCAGGAAAGATCTCATTTTCTGTGCTGTGGCTTTGCAGGAAACTAAACCATTCATCCAGCCATGTACTCCCATCCTGACACGGGGGAGTAAAATGCTGAAAGTCAGATGAAGCGAGGGGGGAGGGCCAGTGAACGGGGGGCACCAAAATAAAAACTAATAATAATGACTTTATTTTCATCTCTAACCCGCAGATGTTTGCTTCCTTCCTTTGCCTTTTAAGTCAGATGGAAATCTCCTCTGCTGCCGCGGCTGTGAAAAGAAACGTCGCTGTGGGTAATTGTAGAAATCAATGTGTTTGTTGCTTTTTTTGATTGAGTCATTCCCTGCATTTGTCATGAAAGCTGCTATCTCTCATCTGCGCTGCTCAGGCCAGACTCGAGTCCTCTTCCATGTTTATCAAGAGGGCAGGAAGATGCCGCTTTGCCTCGGCCACCCCTCCCTACAACATCCTGGGATCTTCTGGAAACATCCCAGAGAAGGATGCCTGTCTTTGGTCACCGTGGAGCTCAATGACCTGCTTTACAACAGCAAATCTTAGTGTATCTGAGCTCAAGCAGACTATAAGGAATTTAAGAAGACTTGGTGGAAAAAAACAAGGGTAGTAGGTTTCCTGGTAGAACTAGAAACAAACGCTAAACGCTATGTTTTTGCTGGTAGTTTGTATGTTTCAAAGCAAAAGTTATTATATCATACATTCATTTTAATGTTCTTGTTAAAAAGTGTAAAAATCTTTCCAGATTTTGGGTTGGTGCAAAGATTCTCACTTACCACAATAGACCTCAAGTGTTCCAGGAACTCAAAGATAGGATAGCAACGTTCTACGACCTTTATTCCGCCATTAATTTCTGCTTCCGTATGTGATTACAGATGTCAAAGCCCTGAGACTGAGATTCTTTTCTTTTCTGCTTTCTCTTTGACATTATCTAATGCATTTTATGACTCCCAGGGCTATTGTTCTGAGATGGATAAAAATAATATGTTGATACGGCAACATGGGTGTTTCCAGTGTAAAGGTTGGGAGGCCAGCGGTTCAGGGGGGGTCAGGCTCGCTCCCCAAACACAGGAAGGCAGCACTGTAACGGGGTGTCAAGGCTGGAGAGCAGTGCTGCCTCCAAGACCCTAGACCTTCACCTCAATCTCTGTCTATTAATAACACAACAGCTGAGTCTAAGGAGGCAGGGGGAGAAAGTAACAAAAAGTCTTGCTAACATTAATATATTTAAGCAATATTCAGAGGCCAAATGTTTCCCCTGCAATAAAAACAACAAATGTAGCATAAATGCATAACAAGACTTACAGTAATAATTAGTCCATTCTTGTTTTTTATGGGTCATACAAATCCTTCGCTTTTTACAAAAGATTTCATTGGAGAGGAACAACAAGAAACCAATTTTTGTGCTTTTCTATGGTTAGCCTAAAGGTTAAGGATGCACAGGTTCAAATCCACCAGCTGCTGATGTCCACTGAGCAAGGCAAAGTCCCCACTCACTCCTCCCGAGGCGACAAAATCTACTCACTGTTCACTTTGTTGTGTGCAGTGGTGTGTAACACAATTAAGGAGTTTGCTTCCTTCCTTTAAGTAAAATAAAATAATGATGAAGGTTATGTAGTGCCTAGCAAATTACTCAATTTAGTTATCCAAATAAATAGAAGGACCATTATGATGGAGAAAACTACGAGTTTGATTCTATTATTACCAATATATAAAATTTCCTCAAAATATAAAGTGGATGATAAAACATTTTAACGTTTCACAGTGATGGCTTTAGTCAAACGTTAAAGGGGAAAAACTATTCGTAATTTCTATATCTTTAAGTACATATAGTAAGCGTAAATACCTTACTTAGCATAAAACTTAGCATTGATGTAAATCAATATGAATTATTGACGTAAACTTATCCACCATAAGGTGTCTATTGGCTTTCCTCAAACTGATCTGGGAGCTGCAGTTTGAATTGTTTTTTTTTTTTGTTTTTTTGTCATAATTTGTTTGTCTCTTCTTTGTAGTTTTCAGCCTTGGGTTCTTTAGTCCTATAGTCACAAGATATATTTCGAGAATAAACACGTCACATTTTCAAATTTGTGTGAAATATTTTAAGTATCTTTACATAGTAAGTTAAATGCTACCGAACAATTAGCATAAACTGCACTGACGTTAATCATAGTAAATCATTGAGGTAAACTGATTCTGCATCTGCCATTTAAACAATAGAATTTCTATCGTCTTCATTTGAACTGATCCTGGACCTGCTGTTTTATTTTTTTTCGCTCAATTTGTTTGCCTCTTTTTTGTAGTTATTAACTTTGGGTCCTTTATTCCTACAGTCACAAGATATATTTCGAAAACAAACACGTCACAATTTCATATTTGTGTGAAACATTTTTAAGTATCTTTACATATAGTAAGAGTTATTTAAATGCTACTGAATAACGTAGCATAAAACTTAGCATTGACCTAAATCATAGTAAATAATTGACGTAAACTGATCTTGGACCTGCCATATTTACAATATAATTTCTATCGCCTTCATTTGAACTGATCCTAGACCTGCAGTTTGAATTTTACATTTTATCATTGTTTGCCTCATTTTTTTTATAGTTTTCAACTTTGGGTGTTTTTAGTCCTATGGTAACCAGAATTATTTTGACAACCACCACGTCGTACTGTCATATGTGTAATAAAAAAGGGTGTCTTCTCTGTGTTTTATATTAAACTTTGAACAAATATCGACGTCGTGTTTCTAATTTTAGCATAATATGTCATATTGTCATCAAGTTTTAACGACGTGATGGGTGGTGAAAACGTCTTCTGTACGGGGTTGAGTTTAGGGAGGCGTGTGCTGTCGCGCGCAGAGGAAGGGGGGGGCAATCTGTCCGGACACTAATAAGACCCAATGGCTGGTGCAAGGTGGCCAGGAGCACTGGGAAAGCCCAGGAGCCGCTGGACAAAAGACAGGAGGAAGAGAAGGAAGAAGGAGAAACATGACCGACGTTGTCCAGTCTGGATAAAGACTCGGGATGTCAGAGTTCCCGTGAACTACGGGGGAGTCTTTTAGAGAGATTTTGGGCGTGTGGCATTTTTGGGTCCATTCAAAGGAAAGTGCGCTGAGACATAGACGCGGTAAGTGCGACGAAACTCACCGCAACACCTGCGTCTGCACGTGAAGCTGCGAGTGAAGGCGTGAAGATGACTTTGTGTTCATCTAACCATTAAAAAACATGGTTGGAACGACTTTGGACATAAATCTGACATATATATAGATATTTTTATTATACCAGTATTTAATTTAATTTGATTGTCTCCTGGAACCAATACCTTTGTATCTATTTTTTATCTAACAGAAATACCAGCCACCTAAGTCTTTTATCAAGATTTTTTTCAATTATTTTTTTGTCTGACTCCATGATATGGAATGGATGGAGATTTTATCCTCACTCACATGCTGTCACTGTCACACACCTGGAACGGTTCCACTACTGTATGAACTGTGAACTACTGACTGCTGGGAGCTCCAATCCTCCCCAATGAAGAAGTCCTGGTGGGCCTGCCTGGCACCGCCTGGGTTCCTCGCCGCCTGGGCCTGTGTATGTCTCGTACAGGGATGTGGACCGGGACCCGGGTACGGGGTCCGTTCGAGGCCCAGGGTGCTCGCACCCATGCACTACAAGCAGTTTTTCCCCAACTTCTCAGAAAACAACCTGGGAGCCAGTGGGAAAGCAGAGGGAAAGATCACACGCAGCTCTGAACGTTTCAACGAACTGGTGTGCAACTACAACCCTGACATCGTCTTCAAGGACGAGGAGAACACAAACGCTGACCGCTTCATGACCAAGGTGAGAATAGTGAGGTAACATCTGTTGTGATGGTTAATTCTCAGAGTAAATGTGAGACCAAATATCATATAGCCTGTTGCCATACCTTTATCAATGTGTGTTGATCAAATTGTGTCAACCTAAGGCTTGTGGGCAAAATTTGGCCCAGAAAGTCAATTTGTGTGGCCCACACGGAATCCTGAACTGAATTTTTTTCATCTGATAAATATTTTTTATTACACAGCAATGTAACTTCAACACATAATAATCAATTGCAGAAAAATGTCTCTATACCTATGTAGTTACATTAATCAAGTCTTTTCGTTACAACTGGCCCTTCAAGGAGAACCAATATGGGCCTCCTGTAAAACATAGCTTTAATAAAAATTAGATCTGATCACATTGCTTCAATGACAGCAGTTTACATCTTGCTTGATAACAAAAACCTCCAACTTGGATCAGTTCTCACTCTACTCCTCACTGCCGGCCCTTTCCAGGCTCTGAACACACAAACAAATGTCCAACACTGTGCGTAAGTTTTAACCAAACGTCCCTCCCTTTCTTCAGATAAGGAGATCAGGTTGTAATTCAACACTGCACCTTAAGAGAGCGAGCCCCCCCACACCCTAGGAACACTTCCTTTTAATCGTTAACCCAAGTCTTTGTTATTGGAAATAAAACTATTCCTATGGCAGGTTCTCACTGTGCCTGCCAGGAACAATAACGCCACTACAACTTGAATTCCTTTGTACGCTGGTGCACACCGGTGTCGGCAGTTAAAAATCAGGTGCAGAAAAGACCGTTGGTGACCAGCAGGGAGATGAACAACAGGGCTACTTGATGCACATCTGTCACTCCCATGTGGAAGTTGCGGCTTTCCATGGTTGTTTAGGATTATGTATCTGTGTTCTTTCCACTCTCCAAGTGTTTTTTTGTGATGTAAATTTGCGGTTGTACATGTGTGCCCTTTTGGTGCCCAGTATGACTGTGTGTATGCGTGCTAGTGCCCCTCTTTTGCCCAGATGTAAAAGAAGCCCTTTGTGCATCGTTTGGAGGCTCAGAGGGGTCGCCTATACAAAATTCCCGCCCGCTGAAGTAATGGCACTGTTGGAAAAGCGACTATTGTAATCCTGACAATGAAACGCCTCTCTTCAATGGCATTGCGAGGAAAATGTAGCCAGTTTGTTTTCTGTCCCTCTTTCTCACTTTCTCACTCTTAGTGTCACATTCCCAAAGTCCATGCCTATGCATTCTTCAACTCTGCCCTCTCCCAGTATTCCCAACCTCAACTCAATGCGACATTACCCATTTTCCCTCTCTCTCCATCCCACACTGTAGTCACCTTCTCACCCAAACCCCCCTTTTGGTTCAGCACTGTACATGCGAGAGCCGCTACCTTCCCGTTGATAACATGTTGAGGTGAGGCCGATGCATACGTCACTTTAGATGCTGACTTGGTCTTTTTTTTTTCAATCTGCTATTTGCGACAATGCTGACACAGTGTGTGATATTCCTGCTGGCGGGGGTGTGAGGAGTCACTGTGCCCATTTCTGATCAAATGTCTCAGGGGTGAAAAGCAGAAACTCATGCCTGGAAATATCTGAGGAGTCAGAGAATGGTCCTGATTATTCTGTCACCCTGTCTGAAAGGCCAGGAATGTGGCAAACTGGCTACTGTAGCTGTGTTCTTGTACAGGGTTGAGAGATGCATTTGCAAGCGGAGGAGGTGGAATGGTGCGATAATGTCAGCAGACAAACATCATCATGTTCAGGAAGACCATAAAAATACTGGCTCCGATTTCTTCACACTGTCCGTGTACTGAGCTGTACAGGAGTCACATAGTGTACCTACCTCTGGACGTCCCGGGCGCCGTTCCCTCTGTTAATGAATGATCCCCACGTAGAAAAATGTCTGTCCCAGCCCCACACTGCTGCCACTGCATATTAGAATTAAAATTCGATGATACACTGAAAGATATGTCCCTCCTGATTCTGGTTAAGACAACTTGGACCGTACCTTGACATTTGAGAAACTTATAGATTCACAGAAAGTTATAGGTTCCTTAAAAGAATATATTTTTCAGGAAAGTTTTGGTCTAGGTATCAAACCATAATGTAATTACACGATTTAACCACTCTTCCACCGGGTCAGTCATAGCATAGCATTTTGTTAATTGCGACTAGTCTTGGACTTGAATGTAGTGCATTTTCCATAACATTGCACAGAGATACAATACACAATTTTTAATTCCATATATATTTTTAACTCATCTAAATGAAGTCTACGACACAATGCAGGATTAATTTATTAATATATAACTTTTACATCGATTTGATGTGGTCAGATTAGGTCTCTCTGGCTCTTTATTATTGAGTTTATAACTGATTGTCTGTCGGCATGAGGTTCTGATCTTTATCTGTGACATTCCACAATGTTCTCTGGCTCAAACCCTGTCCAGGAAGATGCAGAAGGAAACTAGACACACCAAATATCATAGGTATGGATTTTGGGGTATACCCATTGGGACAGTGATGGCCTAGTGGTTAAGGAACCGGTCTGAAATTTCCAAGTTCGAGTCCACCAGCCAACCACCAGGTTACAACTGAGGTCCACTGAGCATGACACTGTCCCCTGGGCGCTCAAAGCTGCCCAATGTATGACTACTGTCTGAAGGACACTGTGCTTGTGGATGTTTGTTCATGCTTATACAGTCATGGAAAAAATGATTGGACCACTCTGCTGTTTTCTTCAATTCCTTGTTCATCTTAATGCCTTGTTCCACTAAAGGTTTATCACCTGGAGAAGCAATGAACACAAAACCATGCAATGACTAAAAGCACTGTATTTGTCAGCACAATGTTATTGCTAGTGATGTAGGAACGGAAGTGATTTTTGTCACTGTTAATAAAACCATGCAAAATGGCCAGAAATCAGCTCTGAAATTAAACTTAATTACGAACCCTTTTTGTTGTTTTTATATTTGTCCAGATTAATGTAAATTAAGTGGAAGCAGACTTTTAAATGGACAAGAAATTAAAGAAAGAGTGGACTAATATTTTTTTCCATTACTGTATTGTCCATGCCCTGTTGTTATGTTGTGTTAATTTTATAAATAAACAATTCTATTTAGTGTAAATCTTAAAGCTCAGACAATCATTATTTGGCTCATCAATTAACCATAGAGGGCAGATCAATCTATCCATCTTTATCCACTAATCTGTTACCGCATCTTGGGTGCAGCGGTATCTACAACAGCCTCCCAAATCACACTGCACCATAGCCGCTCCTTCTGAACCTTCCTGTTTCGATCTTAGATGAACCCTGGAGTCCAACACTATTGGAAGACACATTGTCTCTGGGCCATCGTGCCATAAAGCAGAGCCTTTTGGTCTGTTTTGACAGTCATAGGACATAGTTATTTAATAAATGTCTTTCAAAATGTCTTTCAAACCCCTGTTTCTTTCTCATATACTCAGCGGTGCAAGGACTGTTTGAACCGGTTGGCCATTGCAGTGATGAACCAGTGGCCGGGAGTCCGTCTCCGTGTGACAGAGGCCTGGGATGAAGATGGTCACCATCCTCCAGGATCTCTGCACTACGAAGGTCGCGCTGTAGATATAACCACTGACGACAGAGAGACAAACAAGTACGGCCTACTCGCTCAGCTGGCCGTGCAGGCTGGTTTTGACTGGGTCCACTACGAGTCCAAATACCACATCCACTGTTCAGTGAAGGCTGGTAAGTGTCAGTAACTTTGTCATATGCCCTTGCATCACTGTATTGTGTATGAGGATATTTTAGACCAACAGAGGAAGAACATTTTGCATGGTCATCATGGCTGTTTTTGCTGACCTTCCTGTAGATCATTCTGTGGCAGTGGAGAAAGGTGGCTGTTTTCCAGGCTGGGCCTGGGTCACTGTGGCTGGAGGTGTGCAGAAGAGGTTGTCTTCGTTGACTCCTGGAGACAGAGTCATGGCCCTATCAGAAGCAGGCCAGGTCGTGTTCAGCCCAGTTATCCTGTTTCTGCACCAGGACCCAAAAAAGAGGTCGAAATTTCTGTCTCTGGAGACTGAAGATGGTCATCGTTTGGTTCTCACTTCAAAACACTTAGTCTTTTTATCCAGCCATTGCAGACCTGACAGTAGTGAGTACCAAGCTCAGTTCGCTAACAGAGCTAAAATAGGTAACTGTGTTCTCATCCACACAGCAGGGGGCAGTGTACATCCCTCTAGGATCATCTCTGTTGCGGTGGAAGAGAGCGTGGGAGTGTATGCTCCTTTGACAGAAGCTGGTACCATGTTTGTTGATGGTGTGCTGGCTTCCAGCTACGCGCTGGTTGAACACCACAGTCTGGCACATTGGGCGTTTGGACCAGTCCGATTTTTCTACGCATTAAACCAGCTAATATGGGGCGAAAAAACAAGCAAACAGCACTGGACTGACAGGGAAACAAAAGTCGCCAAGACTCACGACCGCAGCTCTTTAACCATGGACGAAAACAAGAACAGAGCAGGTGTCTATGTAAATAATAATGTCGTCTACAAACACAACAATGTAAGTGAACCTGTGAGAAGGGAGACCATAGTACAGACGGTAAATGTGCACTGGTATGCTAGATTATTGTACAGTCTGGGCTGTATTTTCTTAGACTCTGACACATTTCAACCTTAAACGGCAATAAGTGTACATGGTTTTTTGAAAATATTTACAAAAACTGTTTTTTCCATAAACTTGTCAAAATTATTTGAATGGTTTGTTTGTTTGACATTATTGTTTGTATAAGTGGGAATTAACTGATTCAGCTCCGTGACTGGAGTTTCTGCTCTTATGGACACACTGGAATGGACAATGAGCTTCTTGCTGCTTCTCATGAATGTCAATTGTTCACACTGGAAGCATCTCAAGTGCAAATGCAACAAAGTATTTATTATTTGTATCCATAAAAACGGCCATTAGACATATCACATATCACAGAGTGCTGTAATCCTGAATGGAGTTTTACAGAGAAAAAATAAAAACAATACTGCTCTCTGTGTATTAAATTCCTAAAGTTTGAGTTGTGCTGCATTTCCTATGTCACATATTGTCCAATAAGCATTTCTTTCAACGTGGGGCTAAACAATAAACTTGTGTTTAAGGCAGAATTAGCAGCAATTTAGAAAATAATGACGATGATTTGCTGGGCCAGAGTCCAGTGATGTGTTTTTCGGCCCCAACCTGTGTTTTCTCTTTTTCCCTTTATATTCCCAAGTGTGCAATGAGAAATATATGGTGGGTTGCAGATTCCTGCTGATTAAATTTAAAATTGGAGAAGTGATTGGCAATGGGTGGAAGGAATTATCAGAAGAAATCTTGTAAAAAGTTTTTTCAGGCTTAGATCTTTTGACCTTGACTTCCGGTGGACAAAACTGTTGATACTTTGTTCTTAAGGCTGCAGTTTGGGTCACAATCCATTATTTAGAAAGCACTGGTTTCTCTTAGGGCGGCAGTGGTGGCCAAGCGGTTAAATAAGCAGCCTTGCATCCGCTAGGGTTTAGGTTCGAATCCATCAGCTGCCACTGTCCCAGTAACATGTAAACCCATAAAGATGAATGAATGACTGGTTCCTCTAACTGTGGTATAGATAAGGTATATATGCTTACATACATAGGGAGATAATCTTGAAGATCAGATAAAAATTGTAGCGACAACTGTACCATAATGTATTTGTTATCACTGACAGTTCTATATATGTGTATAGATATTAGTGAATGGACATGAGCAGAAATACTCCTTCAACAATAGATTCTTTATTTTTGTATCTTCTGAATCATAATATATAAACGTCTAATAGATAATAATTATTCCACTCCGTGTACTGTATGTCCTCACATGTACCCTTTCACGAGAACAAATTAAAGTGACATTTTATTAAACATTAGACCCATTTTCTTTCGGAACCCGTGGAATTTTCTTTCAATGCTTCAGGATGTCTATAATGTACGTTACAGGATTCAGCTTCTCCGGGTGATTATGCAGTCTATGGAACTGGTTAATAAAAAGCCTAGACATACTTAATATTCCTCACACTGTTCCAGCAACCTGACTCAGACTTTATCACGTACTGAAGTCATCGGGTTTTTCTCAGGATGTTAAAGGTGACAATTTTAAATAAACCTCAGAATAATTTTGTCACTCCTTGCATTTGTCATAGACAATATACATATAATACTGTAAAATCTACAGATTTAGACTCAATACTTCTTATTTTACAGCAGCCAGTAAAATTAACTTGTAGGTAAGTTTGTTATTCACAATTAGTTAGTAAGCTATTATTATTTTTATGTCATGTAAGACAACTTTTGATGCTGGATTTACTGCAAGCTTAGACTTACTGTCCAGTTCAGCCCAAGGTTATACACCCCCTGGTGGTGGATCAGATGTATGATCCTCTTTGTCATTTTCTATTGTTTTGGATTTTTCTCCATACACGTTATTTCTATTCAAAATATCCATATTAAAACAAAATGTTTAGAATCTATCTGCTGTATTTCCAGAGAATTGTATCAAGTTTAATTTATAACATTGATAATAATTAGAATCTAACGCTCCATTCTCTACATTATCAACATCAACTGTTAAAATTATGATAAAAATGAAATTAACAGATCATTCATGTGATATTGTTCACTTTTTACAGTTTAATGTCAAAGTCAAAATTGCACACTGCAGTCTCTTCCACCATCGGGCGCTGTTATAAACATCTGTGGAGGTATTGTGAAGGATTATCCCTGAGATACTGGAGGCAGATGGACTCTATGGACTGACCAATGGGAGCAGCACAGTATCCTTAATACCGTCCTCTAATGACACTCAAGGCCCAATCAGATACTGTCCTTCCACTGGACTCAGCCCCCCAAAATCTAATCCAATCTGGCTAAAGCTGAATGGGAGTTAACTAATCCTGTCAAGGGGAGCAGTAATAACCTATTTTCTAAATGAGAACCTGCACAAGTACACAAGAATCTGACAATTAATAGTTTAATCGATAGAAGATAATAATCTTATTGTGAAACGCAACAGAGGAAGTTGAAGAAAAGTTGAGGAGTTTTTTGGGGGGCGGGTTCTGAGGGGTGAGAATTGGGTCACTGCGTTTATTGTGTGGAACATTAGAACACCAAAGGTTGTAGACTTTTTTTAATCTTTTTGTTACAGGTTATGATTACGTACCTCCATATAATCAGAGCGGTTTTGGCTGGTCCCCTCTTTACTTACAGTGTGTGACTGTGACCTTTCTATAGTAATACTAGGCGTTATTAATTCATCTTGTACATACGCTTAGTCCTTCACAGGTTGGAAGGGGAACTGAAGCCAATTCCAGCAGTCACTGGGTGAGGGCGGGGTGATGAACCCTCAACCGTTCACCAGTTCGTTTCAAGACCAAATATAGAGGAAAACACCCTTTCACTCTAACGCCTATGGTTTATTTAAAGTGAAAATAAATAGTGTCTGCAGATAAAAAAAAAACGATCTAAGAGCTAGAGTCTGGGACAAAGCATCTTTTCCCAGATTCATGCTTGTGTTCATTGTCCATGTCAAATAAAATAAGTAAAAATAAACTTACCTAATTCTGCAGGTGTTTAGACTACAAAGAAAGTAGTCAGGACTAGATCTGACGTCTAGTGCACATCTACTGTACCAGTCAACATTGTGAAAGGAAAATTGAATTTTTCCTCTTTTTTTCTGTGGACACATCATTTTTTCACATTCCATTTGAGAACATATCTTGAGCAGATTCTCTATTTGATGTGATTCCAAATATTTTTTCCCTGTGGATTTGTAGACAGTAATAATACAATGACATGACAATTGAAATTTTGCTTTGCTTACTCAACGGTACACAATGGTAATTGTAGATCTTACAACATCATTCCCTTTTTCTTCATGTGCTTCTTGGTAACATGAGGAAATACCTTCAGCTTCTGAGGCAATAACCTTGTAAATTTGCATATATGGCGACTCAAACTCAGTATAATAAGGTGTACTGTACATTATTGCTAAATGTGACAGTGGATTCTCTACTCTACTGGGTCAAAGAGTCCAGTTTGGTTCTTCTAGAGATGGTGGATTGGAGCTGATGTGGCCAGAAGCTGTGACCTTATCACAGTGTCATTATGGGAGAAACTGTGCGCTAACCTAGTTTCGTATGAGTTTATAATTTCATTGACAGCTCGGCTGCACTGCCCCTGGTCATTGGTTCACAGAGTGGCTCAGAAAATGATGACATTGGTTAGAAGATTTAGAAACTTCCCTAAAACTGCAGCGAGGACAACAGAAATTTAGAAAATGCATGCAAATCATCATCTGCTCTAAGCAACTATACATATTATACTATACATTATACATATTATATATGTTTTAGTTTAGTACTAACATACTGTACTTCATCTACAAATTAACCTATGGACATCTCCTAAACAGCAGAAGTAGGCAAATATTTTGACTTCCGGGCCACATCGGTACTAAAATTTGACATGGGGGGGTCTGGGTCACAAGCAAATGCAGCACCTGTTTAATTATATATATATATATATATACACATATATAAAACACATATATTTTGGATTAGTTTGATGGGCCAGATTGAAACCCCCAACGGGCTGCAACTGGACCCCGGGACCTTAGTTTTCCCAGGTCTGCAACTGGGACAACACTGACAGGAAAGCTTGGAGAAAAAAGCTAGAAAAGACAGATTGAGATGGTTTGGACATGTTCAGAGGAGGGACAGTGGAGACATTGGTAGAAGAATGATCCTAGAGATGGAGCTACCAGGTAGGAGACAAAGAGGAGATTGATG
>JAFBJS010007885.1:10141-36492 GCA_016785265.1 Paraplagusia blochii | reverse complement strand
GACCCCGGGACCTTAGTTTTCCCAGGTCTGCAACAGGGACAACACTGACAGGAAAGTTTGGAGAAAAAAGCTAGAAAAGACAGATTGAGATGGTTTGGACATGTTCAGAGGAGGGACAGTGGATACATTGGTAGAAGAATGATCCTAGAGATGGAGCTACCAGATAGGAGACAAAAAGGAGATTGATGGATGCAGTGAGGGAGGACATGTAGGTGGATTCAAACCTAGAACCCTCAGGCTCCCAATCTGGTTCCATAACCACTGAGCAACCATGAAGAAGAACAATATTGTGCTCTTTCAGCTTGATAAGCTTAAAGAGTTTATATTGGTTTTGATATCAGATGTTACATCGTTGATAAATATATATATATATGAAGATATAAATCAGATGTTAAAATTACTTTTGCTACGAGCGTTGAAACATTTTAGTCACCTTGTTATTTTGCTTCTGTTACATTGTATCGTTTGTATTACTGTTTCTTTTGTTGATTATGTTGATGCTGTGCAGATCGATATTCAGTGGTGGTTATGTTTGCTCTTATTTATGTTGTTTTGCTTTTTTCTGGTATTTTAGTGTATTTATTGGTAAGCTGCGGTAGAAATATTCACATTTGTCACATTCTCTGTGAAAATCTCTTACGTAGGACAAGAACACATAGGTATTCGAGTGAAATAATACTGTAAATACCTTAAAATGTGCGAAAATGTTCACCGGCTGACGTTGACCGACGTATTTTGGGTCGTTGCGGGTGAACTTGTCAGGTCGGGGTTCGTTTCCGACCGACGACGTTTCTCTCCGTTTACCGAAATACGCAGTTATTCGCGTATTTAAAAACACCATTAATCAACATTTTGTTTAACAGTCTAATGGCGAAACGAATTTGAGCCACGAAACGTACACTCCGAGAAGTAAAGATGTTTTTTTTTGTAATAAAAACCATACATCAGAAATATGTTCATTTGCTCGACATGTCACCGCCGCTTTAGGTCTGACAGCCACGCCGATGTAATGAAAAATGGCTACCCTAGATCCGAAAACTCTAATGACCCAATATCTAATATCCACCATATTACATTTGGCCCACACTCTCCACACATTAAATCCCCCGTCTAATGTCAGCTGAAGGGAGCGACCACGTACAAAGCTGTTCCGTGGGAAACCCCAGGTGTCAATACCTAAACCTGTACATTGTTGGAACAGAAACAAACACCCATTCCTTGTTCGTTCGTTCGTTTGCATGAATTAATTTTGACGTCGTTCGTTCAGCGGAACAGACGCAGCGCAGTTTTAGGCCAGTAAAGATGCTATTGACCCGAACCAGGGTTCCCCAGTGGAAAGTTAGAATGCAAATGTGGTTTTACATGAGCGCCTGATATCGACCCGAATTTGAAGACGGTGTATTCGTATATACATATCGGACGCATCAAACCCCATTGGTTATAATTTCCGGACTGTTTATTTTGGTGTAAACTTGCAGCAGCTTAGTCGACCTCCGCCAGCGTCAGATTCCAGAACAGATGCTAGCTTCGGTTCGCATCGGCGAAGCTACATCCACAACCCAGGCAGGCGGCGATTGTATTCACTGCGATACCCTGTCGGGGCGGGTTAAAGACCCAGCTTGGGGCTTAATAGATTCCCTCGGACTGCTGGTTGATCGCGGCAGTATCCTTCTGTCTGAAAAGCTAAGCTATCAGGAGCACCGTCCAGCCTGCCTGCCTTCCGCCGACGTGCACTTCCCCCACTCTCCCTCCCTCCAGCCGGCTAAGCCGCAGCATTAGTCCGGTGCATAAAATGAAGCGTCCGTCAGCAGCATTTGGGGAAGCCGCGCGCTTGTTTGGATTTTGCTGATGTATGAGGAGACGCTATTGCTTTTGTGAGGTGAGTTTGTCTTATTTACGGTATTTTTTAACTTCTCTTGCAACACGCACAAACCTACACCAACCTGACCTTAGACCGGGTAATGGGAACGCAGCTAGCTGTTAGCTGCGATCGGATGGTGCCGTCTATTTGTTGGAGAACTAACGATGTCACCTGGACGTAGACTAGAGTTTGATTTATCTTTCACTTTTACGGCATTTTTGATAATAAAAGTGACGTTGGTGGCTTTGCTATGCATAAATACGTCCGGCGGTGTAAGAGTCACAGTGAATTTCCAACATTTTGGCTTGCCGGGACACTTTGGCGCTACGTCAGACCTGGTAGTTGTTAGCTTTTCCGTGTAAATGTTTTGCCAATGGCGCGGAGCAGGCTATTTGCTGGACAGAACCAACCCTTTGAAGTCGGTGTTTACATTTAGAAATTGTGCTTAGAGCTGCACTTATACATGATATAAAATGTGCAGATGGATTCATTAGGTTGTTGGGAGAAACTACTCATATGAAATAAATATGCAGAATTTGGCTACTTTGTCGTGAGTGTTGAAATCTAAACGTTTACACTTTTAATGTTAACTCGACCACCATGGGTGTGAAAACATTCATTTTCCAACATGACCTCCACTTTTAATTCACAACATAATTTGAGAAATAAATCTCTTCGGTTTCACGAGGTGACATTTGTTTTTATGAACTACTTTTGTGTGTTTTCACCATTATCGAGGTGGGGATGCAGCGTTTATGTTTCTCAGAAAGTCTGGCGCATGTGTTTGCGTTAACACCAATTCCTGTAGTTTTGTTATGTTTTGTTCAGCTTTGTGTTTGTCTAAGTTTTCATCTTGAACTCTTGAATACCAATAGAATACACATCGAATGAGAAGATCCAAATGTAGTCGTGCATATCTGCGCCAAATTGCAGATGGGTTCAGGAACTGCGTTTACATGTTTAAATAATACATTTCAGTACATGCATTATATATTTTTGGTTAGGAATGACTGTTTTAACAAGCACGAAGTAAGAATGCACCCCACTGATTTTTTTCGAGTTATTTTTTTAAGAGTTTTTATATTTTATCATCTCGGTAACAGCGAGGTCCTGTCTTAGAGATTGTCCTTCTTTGGAATTCTTTTGTTTTGAGCTCATTTACACGAAAAACATCAGTAGATCACCTCACTTTAGACCATCATCTGACGTTTTCTGCCTTACGTTGATTTAAAAAAACACAAACACATGCCATGTCTTGTGTATATATATATGATAACATCTATATTGTGGATCTACGATGGTTGGTATTTCTCTGTTAAACATTGACCGATAGTAAAGCTGTAAAATGTAATTATTTATTTTTCATCCGAGGAAATACGGATGTGAATGTGTAAAGGCTCTTCTCGACGTCCAGTGTTGTTTTTACCCATTTTGTACGGCGTGAATGTCAAAGCGGAACTATGATGTGATCGACAAAGGTTCTGCCCGAAATGAGTCGCTGCAACAGGAAGTTTAGCACACGGAAGTTGTGTTTTCTTTGTGTATCCCATATTACGGTTGTTTTATTTGGGATACCACCATTTATTTTTCCGTACCCTGTTAATATTACCGGTGTTACTGTATCGGATTGGATCCTACATTGATGGGTAAATAATATACGTTGATCTGAAGCAGTTTCAAACCATGCGTCTTGTGCAACACCGGCGATATTTTAATGAGTTTTCGAAAAAGCGCGATTGCTTTAGCGCTAATGTAGTTCGCTTCGTGGTAACCAGCCGAATTACTGGCATTAAACAAGCTTTTATGGTTGTTTTTAATACTTTACGGCATTTTTGGCAATAAACTCAATGATCTCATAAGCGGAGATGTCGTGGGATTGTAGTCTATATTTAAAAAAAATATGATAAACATGTGAATGTTCCTCCATTACGGTCACAGAGCTGTTTGTTTTGCTTAAATTGTCCACTTCTACTGTTGTATAGAGGGGCAGAGTTGGTTTTAAGAGTCTAAAGTATTGGGTCTCGGTTTACGTTTTTGGTTTGTTTACCATTTCTGTCAGAAATTGGTGAACCTTAATGTTGCCACTGTGCAAATGATGACCTTCAGCTATAATAGAAATGCAACTTTACTCATCGGGGGTTGAATATATTGAGGGAATATGTATAGAGATATTTTCTTTATTAAGTTATAGTGGATGTGAATTTAAACAACTTTCTACAATTCTCTACTTTAGCAATAAACATGATATTTACACTCTTTGCTCATAACCACTCAAATGATTAGTAAACATACAAGTGACTAATCAAACATTGAATTATTTGACCATTTCTCACTTTCATAGTGTTGTAAGCAAATGTTTGTGATTAAAAAACATAGTTTTTTTGACAGCAAACTGTCTGTGTATTTGAACAAGATAATAATGTGTAATGTATCTGATATTAATAAAGTAAACCTTGTTTGTAACAAATAATAGCTACTAACCCGTGCTTTTAGGTTTGAATAAGAATATTTCTATTCACAAATTTGGAAAATATTGATCTAGCAATATAATTTGGAATAAACATTTTTCTTGACTTGGTCGGCCACACAAATGTCATTATTCACATGTTTTCAAACTCTCATTTTTTTTTAGATCTCTGTCCAGGAGGTCAAGATAAGTACAGGGGATGGACGAGCAGAAATCCAACTGTGAGGAGAATGATTCTGAACCAACAGGTAAAACAATAAGTATTTGCAGAACAAAATATATATAAATATGTATGTATGTATATATATATATATATATATATATATATATATATATATATACATACAGCATAAAGTAAAAATGAATCAAATTGAAATATTTTTCTCCCTTTTTTTTAAGCTGATGACAGTGCCCCTACAAAGCACCCTGCGTCCTCCCAGGAGGAGTCCACAGGCCTCCTTGGTTCTGATCACAAGTCTACAACAACAGCCTCTTCCAGCCCACCATTGTATGTTTTCCAGTCTGATCAATTTAAATTTTAACCCACTGCAGTAGTTAAAAATGAATACTGACAATTTTTCCAATGCTTTTTATAATACCATACAGGGAGAACACAAGAGCCTGTGTTCTCTGCAACTGTGTGGAACGGAGTCTGCATGGCCAGCGAGAACTAAGACATTTTGGGTCATCATTGGAGCGGACGACCCTCAAGCCATCAGCATCTCCACTGCCACAACCTGGAAATGATGACCTGTCTTCCATTGGCTTTTCCAAATCCCCTTGTCTTGCAACACTCTTCGATGATTCAGGTTTGATTTTCACTTGCATGTCCTTGTTATCTTTTATTAGTGTCCAATGTTATGGTTTTCTTTTTAATTGTGTGTACAAGAAATGCATGATGTAAGAATATATCACTGATGCCAGGCTGTGTAATAAACAGGGGGTTGCTGGGTTCATCACTGGTGTGCGGTTTGGTCAGAGGGAGTGAAAAAGCTGGACAACGAGGAGCTGGAGAATGTGGATAAAGCTGTTATCTCAGGGACACAGCAGGTTAGTGTGGTGTCCACAGACTGTATTTTTAATGAACCCAATGTCAACGGAACCTCCCATAATGTAGCCCTTTCTTGATTTGTTTCAGCTGTGTGAATACTGCAGAAGGCTAGGAGCAACAATTCATTGCCATGCTGAGGGCTGCTTACGGTTCTACCACTTCCCCTGCTCTGCAGCCAGTGGGTCCTTTCAGTCCATGAAACAGTTGGTCCTGCTTTGTCCAGAACACATAGACAAGGCTGAGGAGTTGGGTGAGGAGACATTGTTCGATTCGCTGATTTAGGTAAACGCCATGCAGCCTTTAGAGGTTTGTGATAAAATCTATACATTTCCTTCCAAATCCAGCAGGAGAAGATGCCTGGTGTGGAGTTTGTGACTCAGCTGGTGAGCTGGCGGGTCTGCTGTTCTGTACCAGCTGTGGTCAGCATTATCATGCAGCATGCCTTGAGATTGGCGCCACACCCATTCAGCGTGCAGGTTGGCAGTGTCCAGAGTGTAAGGTGTGCCAGACTTGCAGGTAAGTCCAACCTTGAGAGACAAAAGCTTTAAAAGCCTCTTTTACTTACAAATTCTCATATTGAATATTGTTTTTACAACATGTTATTGTTATTTTGAGTTTTCTAAATAATGCTCTTGTTTCCTTCTAATCTTATCAGACAACCAGGTGAAGATTCCAAAATGTTGGTATGTGATGCGTGTGATAAGGGCTACCACACTTTCTGTCTTCAGCCAGCCATGGACTCTCTTCCTACAGACCCATGGAAATGCAGAGTAAGTTGCATTTGCACTGCTTTTATAACTATAGTTCAGTAGTAAGAAATGTCTGGTAAGCAAGTTTTCTTTTTTTAAACTAAAACTCTAATTTCTCACGTGGCAGAGATGTCGTGTATGTGCGGAGTGCGGCGCTCCGGGTCTGTTGGTGCCAGGTTCAGCACAGTGGTTTGATAACTATACTGTATGTGAGGGCTGTCAGCGTCGACGCAGCTGTGTCTGCGGAGTATGCGGCAAAACGGCGAGCTCATCTGTTGACCTGCATTGTTGCAGCATGTGCCACAGGTGAGCTAAATGCACCGTCGAATAGGTTATGATACAAACATACACGCTTATATTTTCTAACACTTGCTCTTGGTGATACATTCTAAGGTGGGTGCACAGCGAGTGTGCTTTACCACGGGAGCTTCCAGAATCCAAGTCGGTTTGCCTGCTCTGTAAAGAAAGTCATCACCAGCCTCCGGTCACTCAGCACACTGTAGAAGCACCTGCTGGACACACAGATGTAGTGGAGACACCTGTCCAAACCACAGAGCAGACAGACACATCAGAAGTAACATCAGGAAAAAGAGGCCAATCAACAACAGATCAGGTTGAGAAAATTGCCAACACAGAGGTTCCCATGGAGTTGGGTAAGCTAGTGATAAATGCATATGTATATTTGCACAATTTACTTAGGAATTTTACAGGTTTTAACAGAAGAACCTGTTGTTTTTAGGTGAGGAGGTTGCAGATCTTGAGATGATGGACTGTGAGGAGAAAACCTCTGATTTTTCTGCTGCTACTTTGGAAACTACAGGTAGACTTGGAATTCAAATGATTTCTACAACATGCAAACTTGGAATAACAGTCTAGACTGCTATTTAACATATAATATTGACATTATATATTGATTTTTTTTTTTTTTAATCTTTTCTCTACATCTAATATTTTGCTGTGTTTGAATTGAATTTATAACTGTTGCAGTGAAAACCTGTACCTCAAAAAATATTTCCCACCAAAACACTGACACTCTTCCATTTTCTTTTCATTTAGCACACATTTTAAAAGAACAGGAGACATATGGTCCGTCATCAGATGTATGTGAAGAACAGCCCGCTGGAGAAATGGCAGATTCATCATCTCACAAGCTCAGTGTGGAAGCGACAGAGGTTTCACAACAGGGTTCTGCTAACAGGGATGCGGGGCAGCAGAAGACAACACTGTCAGTGGAACAAGCTTCGTGTGCATCATCAGATTGCGGCACAGATCATCCATTGTCAAAACCATCAAGCGAAGAGCAACTTGCTAGTTCCTCTTTGGACAAAATGGAGCAATTGTCCCCAGGTGATGAGCAGGAAAGGGCTTCATCCACAAACCATCACTTTTCTTCACATCCGACTTCATCAGGGGCCACAAAAGAGGACACTTCTGCAATAGAAATGGAGGACAGGTTGCTAACCTTTTCTGACGAGGAAGAGGAGGACGATGATGATGAGCAGATGAAAGTGGAAGGACTTCACGATGACATTAAACAAGAACTGCTTGAGCGAGATATCAAGCCAGATTTGCTGCTAGATGAGACTTCCAACTTGAGCCATGGAGATGAGAGCAGCAGTGGCTTTCTTGGTTCTCCAGGAGAGCTGGACTCTCAACTGTCCATGGAGCTGGGGTTAGTTCCTCCAGGCCGTTTACATGCAGACAGCCTGCTCACTGAAACGGATGATTCGCTTCCCTTCGAACCACTCAGAAGCGACAGGGATAAGGTGAAACGCAGAGGATCCCCCGGACGATCAAGGGTAAAACAGGTGATTTTAATAATAACCAGTCATGATTAAAAGTAGTTGAAGTTCTGTTTCAACAGAACTTCATTAATTTTGATTATTTTTTTTCAACCAAAGGGTCGAAGCAATAGTTTCCCTGGGAGGCGAAGACCTCGAGGAGGTGGTGGAGGTCGGGGACGTGGAGGGAGATCACGGCTTAAGGCCATGGCCTCTTGCATTGATGCTGTCTTGGTGAGTTGGATATGCATGGCTATTATTTATGTATAAGGACTCAGATTATTATTTTGTTGATTAACATGAAGCTGTCAAAAGTGATCTGATTATTAACTAAACAACGTTTTTTTTTAAATTAAGACCAGGTCAGTGTTTTGCACACAAATATCTGATAATTTCACTGTCTTCCCATCTATTATTTATATTCTGATACAGTGTCATTACACATGTCGTCATTAACATGCACCTCAGAAAAGAGTTTCAGTTTCACCAAAACCACAACTCAAGCTCAAAATAATCTGAGAACTTCAACGTCAGCCCAGGGACGTGGCTGGGGTCAGATTAAGGGACATGCTGTCATTCACTGGAATGACTATGAAAAAAAAAATATGCAAAAAAATGTATGAAATGAAAAAGTGAAAGTCATACTTTTTGACATTTTTCTTGACAATTAACGCTCACTAAATTAATTAGGGCAGAAATATCATAGAACTTTTTTGGTTAAGGAAGGAATGAAGCAAATAAGGAAGGAAGGAAAGAGGCAAAGAAAGAATAAAGGAATGAAGGAAAGAGTGAAGGAAGGAAACAATGAGGGAAGGATGGAGGCGAGGAAGGAAGCAAGAAAGGAAAGATCGCAGCAAAAAAGGAAGGAAAGAAAGAAAGGCAGAGAAAGAATGAATGAATGAATGAAGGAAGACAAACTCCTTGTCATTGTGACATTGTGATTCACACCACTGCACACAACGAAATGTCACCTCTGTGCCATGCTCAGTGGACCTCAGTGGTAACTTTGCAGGTGGTGGATTCAAACCTGGAACCATACAGAACCCAGTCCAGTTCCTTAACCACCAGGCCACCACTGTGTAGTGGTTAAAAAATTATCATGATTTGTTGTCATTTATCCACGGCTACATTGTAATAAATTCTTGTATTATTTTTGTTGTTCACAGCTAAGCATGACCTTAGACACTGGAGTAAATAAAGAGGAAGACGATGAGGAAGATGACACCATGCAGAACACAGTGGTTCTTTTTTCAAACACTGACAAATTTGTCCTGCTGCAGGTACCACATAATGTAGTTTAATAGACTCTATGGTTTTAAGGGATTTCTACTGCTTTTTAAAGATTAAACTCTGACCAATCTCTTTGCCTTCTTTTTTTTTTGCAGGATATGTGTGTTGTGTGTGGCAGTTTTGGAAAAGGCATGGAGGGGCAGCTCTTGGCTTGTGCTCAGTGTGCCCAGTGTTACCATCCTTACTGTGTAAACAGCAAAGTAAGCACGGGGACAGTCTCCACCATTTCACAAGTACACTTTGTTAATCCGGATAGGTTTTTGTGTAAACTTGCGACTTCTGCAGATCACCAAGACGATGCTGCGCAAGGGTTGGCGTTGTTTGGAGTGTATCGTGTGCGAGGTGTGCGGGAAAGCTTCGGATCCGTCCCGACTGCTGCTGTGCGATGACTGTGATGTCAGCTATCACACCTATTGTCTGGACCCACCGCTGCACACTGTACCCAAAGGCGGTTGGAAGTGCAAATGGTAAGGGAAAGACCGATGGTGGTGCTTTGCTCCTTCTTCTAGCCGTCAGTGGCGCCAGATGGAAATGAATGCAAGTAAATTTGCATATTATGTAAAACAGTTGTGCCAGAGCCCTGTAAGCAATTCAACAGCAAGTTCTCCTTTTTTCTCCTTTCTATTCTGAATGTTTTTATCCAATGTAGAGTTATGATTTCCTTTACCAGCGACTGTTGTTACAAAGACTCTACTTTTGCGCAGGTGTGTTTGCTGCGTGCAGTGCGGTTCTAACTCACCGGGTTTCCACTGCGAGTGGCAGAATAACTACACACACTGCGGCCCCTGTGCCAGCCTCGTCTCCTGTCCAGTATGCAAAGAGAACTTCATGGAGGAGGAGTTGCTACTGCAGTGTCAGTACTGCGATCGGTGGGTGTCGCTCGTTGGAAATACAAAGGCGTAGCACAGACGCAGAAACAGAAGTATTCGTTAGAGCCAAGCTAATGAAGCAGGCAGGGAATGGCTTAGTCATGCATTTTTCATATCATAAATTATTCCATAACATCTTAAATTTGCTGTGTGATTTCCAAAGGAAAGTGGGTCAGATCAATGTTGATGTGGGCTTTTTTTTTTTTTTTTAGATGGGTTCATGCTGTGTGTGAGAGTCTGTACACAGAAGATGAGGTGGAACAAGCTTCTGATGAAGGCTTTGCCTGTACTTCCTGCATGCCATATGTTCCAAAACCTGTGGGTAAGTGACAATAATAACATAATACAAACATTATTCAAGATAACACTGGCATGCTTTCCAAAAAATAAATGATTGAAAAAAGGCCGTCTGTGACTTAGAAATCCACTCAAACCTAAAAAGAACTTCATTGGGTTTTTTTTTGTTTTTTTTGTCCCAACCCTGCTTAAAATGACTATTGAAAGCATCTACAACAGGGGTCTCAAACTCAAATAATTAAACCCACACTATCATTTCACCAAAGGGCCACGTCAGCTTTCAGTGTTCAATACAAAATAAAAAAAACATTAAAACATTTCCTACAGATTCTGTGTAATACAACATTGAACCAGAAGGAGACTGTGGATCGACTATGTAATTTTCCATAAAATGTTGAGAACAAATGTATAAAATATTATAAATTCAACTTTCACATCAAGGTGGGGGCCACAAAACATTGTTTGACAGGCCACAAGTGGCCCACGGGCCGCGTGTTGTATGTTAAAAGATGATTATTTCCCCAGAAAAAGGACACATCACTTCTTTTGCCCAGTAAATTATAGCCTTTTTCCATGAAACTTATCACTACCTTTTGTGTTTTGTTTGCTTTTTAGTAAATTTTATTATAATATTTTTTTTTCCCCAGTCTTTATTTAATCACCAATTTTTTCTTTGTCTACATTCACAGTAGTGGAATCCGCCATAATGGCTTCAATTAAGATCAAAGAGCCAGGTTTGTGTGGTTTCTTTATTGATTGCCTGTTTTAATGCCTAGATATACTGTATATATATTTTGTTTAATCCTCACCATTTCCATCGTACAGAGCCCCAGTTCTATCGATTTGAGGGTGTGTGGCTGACGGAGTCTGGCATGTCACTGCTGCGCAGCATCTCCATGTCTCCCTTGCACAAACGTCGACAACGTCGATCCCGTCTCGGCACTCTATGTTTGGAAGGAGGTCCCGATGGATTAGATATGAGGGAGGTGGATGCAGAAGGAGAGGATGGAAAAGGTTAGAATGTTTGGACTTTTAACTTTCTCATTATGAATATAAAAAATACTAATAAATGTCCTGCTTGTCCAGGCTGTGGGGACTTGGACCATCCTGGGAGCCCTGACAGAGAGGGTGGTGCAGATAGAGATGCAGGTGCAGATGGAGGCAATGATGGCATGGCAGATGGTGATGGTCTTAAAGGAGGAGCTGAAGAAATGGATGATAGTAAAAAAAGAAAAAGGAAACCTTACAGGCCTGGTGAGCATAATTATAGTTAACAGAATATATTTTTAGTGTTGTAGATTAGTGTTGATTTAATTCATTCATTCATTATTATTTTATTTTACTACTTTAACAGGAATAGGGGGCTTCATGGTGCGACAGAGAAAGTGCCACACACGGTTAAAGAAAGAATTTTTTGCCCAGCTGGCGGGTGAAACTATGTTGGATGGGCATCCAATAGAACGGACTATTGAGGAAGGTCGGTGAATAACGTTAAATTTTTTAATAATTGGAAACATAATTTTTATCGGCAGGTTTTTATATTACCTTTGGCAACGCGTCAAAGTTGGGAATGTTTACAGAGCTATTTGTACTTAATGAGATTTAGACTTGGTTTACTTTGCTAGAGTTGTATAAACAAACACAAAGGGCAGTTGGTGACCTAGTGGTTAAGGAAGTGGACTTGGGTCCGCAAGGTCCCCGGTTCGAATCCTGTGACAGTCAAGTTACAGCTGAGGTGCCCTGAGCATGGTGTGAATCACGAAAAAGAAATTTAGTTAATTTAATTTTTAATTTAAAACAGCTACAGTAAGATCAAAAGCTAGAAAGAAATGCATAAAAAGTGCCTCAAGTGTGAATACATCACCAATAAAATGGACCAGACTCAGTACAGATTCCTTGGGCCAAAGCAAAAGCCTACATTGTATAAACTAGAATATATATTAAAACTAATTTTCACTGTCTTTTGCCTAGGACCTCACCCAGACACAGACAACATCATGGATCCTAAACCATTGGACGGTGAGGAGCAGGCAAAGAAACGCAGGGGCCGTAAGAGGAGCAAACTGGAAGACATGTTTCCCTCTTATCTTCAGGTTTGTCACCACTTCTTTTTTTTTTTTTAAATATATTATTTTTGATCAATAGTTAATCATTCATTTAATGTGTGTAACTACAGGAGGCCTTCTTTGGGAAGACGCTTATAGACTTGAGTAAGAAAGCTGTGATGATACCCTCAGGACACAGACCAAGCCCTTGCCTTTTTCGGCCTTCTTTACCAGCACCATCGGGGGTCAGATCTGCTGCTCCAGACAGTAAGAGCTATAATTCTAACTGTAGCACAGGGAGTGTTTCAGTAAACTGTGGTACTGAACTTTGGTTTTGCTCACTAGCTGAGGCAAAGGATCTTTCTGTAGATGATAATTCTTCTCTCAAACAAGAGAGCGAAGAAGCCCCTCAACCTCAGGGAGAAAGTGCAGGTAGGTGGAGAGTTGCACATTTCTAAAATGTAGTTGTCTGATGTAGTATATTATTCCAGGTTTGTTTACCGGTCTCTTATTTTCAGCAGTTTCTGCACCA
The DNA here is from genome assembly GCA_016785265.1 of Paraplagusia blochii. NCBI lineage: Eukaryota > Metazoa > Chordata > Actinopteri > Pleuronectiformes > Cynoglossidae > Paraplagusia > Paraplagusia blochii. The sequence continues at coordinate 23,550 of JAFBJS010007885.1, read as the reverse complement.
TTGTCAGCACTGAAGGACCAGACTTCAGCCGATCCTCTAGAGTTAATGGCAGCAAAAAGCAAAGGTAAAATGCACTGTGGAGTACACACTCTTAAATCCCTATTCCTTACATGATGCAAAACCGATTTGTATATTATTTTATGACAGATGTGCAAGGAGTAGAAAGCCAGGACTCTGAACAGTTCTTCAAGAAGGTTCTGGGAGTGTCGGATGGCTCAGTTTTAGGGGGCATGAAACCTATCTTGGAGGGCAGTAAGGGAGAACTCGGTCCGAATGCTCAGCCACCAAGATCTCTCCTCTCAGGTAAATGAGATGTCATTGAATGCTAACATCTGTGAAACATTATTGTTTGTGCAATTCAGTGTCCATTACTGCCTTAACCAAATGCCTATATTTAAATGTAATTCATACTCTGTACATCTACACTAAGGGTCTCTGCCTCCAGCTGGAATGATGGATGCCTTTCCTAACCTCTCTCAATCACCCTTCTTTGACGTGAGGTAAGAATTAAAACACCTCGCGCAATTTTCCTGAATGTCACATTAAATCTTTGAACCGCATGAGACGGCAACCTTGAATTTTTGCACAGGGAACGTGGAGGGCTTTTCAGTCCAGATGGAGGTGAAGACAGCCCCTGGGCAACACCATCAACTCCAGTAACCCCTTCATCTCCACCAACCCCCACTGAGGCAGAGGGCGATGGGTTGTCCTACAACCAACGCAGTCTGCAGCGCTGGGAGAAAGATGAGGAGCTGGGTGAACTCTCAACAATTTCGCCTGTGCTTTATGCCAACACTAACTTTCCCAAACTTAAAGAGGACTACCCAGGTGAGTGTGTAGAAATGTACTATCTAGTGATAGGACTATCCAGTTGTCTTTTTTTTTTAAAATCATTCTCAATATATTCTCACATTGTCACAGACTGGGCCAGTCGGTGTAAACAAATCATGAAGATCTGGAGGAAGGTTTCAGCTGCAGACAAGGCTCCTTATCTGGTAATAATTTCGATAAGATCCAAAATTTGTGTACACTCCTTTTGTGTCATTTAATACCTTTACTGCCTGCAGTATCTTCTAAGGTATTCTGCAATCACCATTTTATTAATATTTCAATGATGAATTTAAAGTTCAAATTAAGCTTGCAGATATGCATTTAAGAATTTAACAGGTAACCTTATTTCTATTTTTTTTTCTTTAGCAAAAAGCCAAAGATAACAGAGCAGCCCAGAGAATTAACAAGGCACAAAAGGTGAGTTATGGCTCCACCAGCTTGTTTATAATTTTAAAATATACGTACACATATCTTTGCGTAACTTGTTCTTATTCATTCTTATGCTTATTACTCTTACAGCAGGCCGTGAGTCAGGTTTCAATAAAGATGGAGCCAGGGAGAATGAAGGGGGAGAGACCCAATTTACAGCTACAGATTCCACCACCTTCAGGCTCGACATCACACTCTTCCCAGCCCAGCTCTGCGGAAAGTCCATTTCCCTTTCCTCCTGATTCAGGATCATCCTCTGTGTTTTTCTCAGATGGACCTTGTAAGACTCCCAGTTCTGCAGAAATCCGCACAGATCCCTTAACCAGGCTTCCTGCCCAGTCGCCCACGTCTCACTCACACCCAACCACGCCCCTCTCTCATGCTGGACCCAGCTCCTTACACGCCTTTTCCTCAGGTTATTCTGCTTCCGGCCCACAGGGTCTTCCTCAGGGACGGCCAGCCAGTCTTGGCCCATTTGACATGCAACCAGGAACTCCTGGAACCCCTAGACGGGCCCAGCAAGTTGACCCCTACTTTAGATCACAGCTGTTGCAGCACCAACAAGGTCATCTTCCACAGCCGCACCATGGCTCGCAGGAGTCTCATGGATCTCTAGAAAGTCCTCATTCAAGAGGAGCTGGGCTTGGAGAATCACCCATGTTCTCGCCACCCCACAATCCTCATCATGGAGACCCTTTCAGAATCCAGCAAGGAATGGGGCGGCTAGAATATAGTTCCTCTCCATCACACTCTGCTATGGCTTCCTCTTCTTCAAGCACAGGACAGTACAGGGCTGACTTGAGAGCACCTTCTCCACGGAGACCTGACCTGCCTATTGGCTCCCCTGCAGGGATGGTAGAGCCAGGTGATGGTTTATTTAAGGCACCTTTAACACCACGAATGCATCAAGGAGAGGGTGGCACATATCATACTGGCGCCTCCCCCAATCACCATTCTGAAAACCACAAGAAATCCCCCTCACATGCATTGTCTGACCCACACACTCAACAACCAACTCCTAGACCACAATCAGGCGATGGTTGTTCCATGGGACTTCCTAGACAACCTGTAACACAACAGGATTCATGTGTTCGAGTGCCATCCAGCCCACAGTCACAGTGTAGTTCGCAGTCTCCTCATACCCCTGGTGGACTTTCAAGTGATGCCTACAGTGTTCAGTCCCCTGCTGCCCCACGTTTCCAGTCTCCAGATATTTGTTCACAACCACCTCCAAGACCCCAATCTAGAGATCATTTTGCTCCAACTCATAAACCTCCGCGGCCTCCCTCTGTTGCCCAAGAGGCAAGCACAAATTACAAAACCTCTCCCCATGTCAGCCAGGCACCACCAACTCATCCCAACAACACCTCCATAGGAACCGAACCACTTGACATCACCCACAACTCTGGAACTCTTCCAATCAACCAACAGCATAATCAGGAGGCACAGGGTCAGCTCCAGCAACCCCAACTACAACCACAAAATCAGCAGAATGTGGGAGCAGAGAGCTACAACATGAGGGTGCCACCACTGTCGGGATCTCAAGAACAACTAACACTTCGCCCTCCTGACACAACCCATCCACCATCTTTGCAAAGCACTCAAGAAATGCCTGACATGCCAGCAGTTCAAGATGCAACTTTAGTAGGCCTTAGTCCATCTGAACTCGAAAAGCACAAACAGGTATCATTTTTTTTTTATCTGTTCATCAGTCATTGTCGTCAACTCCACATGTTTTTCCTGACACTTTGTTTACTTTTTGCAGCGCCAGAGACTGAGAGAATTCCTGATTAGACAGCAGATGCAGAGGAATTCTATGAGACAGGAAAAAGAGGCTGCTGCAGCGGCAGCTGCTGCCGCTGCCGCTGCTGCTAGTGGAGGAGTGTCCCCCGGATGGTCGGGTGAGGAGATGGCAGCTTTTCAACAAGACAAGGCCCAGAGAGCGCCACCACCGTACCCTCAGGTAGATGTCCTTTGACGGGTGACATTGAGATGTTAACACTTCTAAAATCATGCTTTGTTCATGTTGCATATTTTTTCAATTCAAAGGTCATTGAAACCACAATCGAAAAAGTTGTTGTCAATACATTACAGAATGATAGTGCGATGTATTGGTATCCCATACCTTTTGCGTTTGCGTCCTTCAGGATCGAGGAACTGCTGCTGGTAACATTGGAGCTCAGACTTCTGTGGTAGGAAAAATGCCCATGTCTGTTGGACTCATGGAAGACAAACCTATTCGCCCAACTCATACAGGAACCCCTCCCATTATGGATCCTAATGCTCTAAGGTAAGTGGCTTCTAAGAAATGTGTCAAGAATATCATAGTTGTAGGTAAATATATATACAGATTAAACCCATTCCTAAACTGGAATATAAGTCATTAAAGGATAAAAGCAGGCTAAAGGTGCCTTTAGCTAGCATTTATAGCAATATCCGCTGTTCTTTAGTGTTTGTGTCGATCCTTTTTTTTTTTTCTAGGTTGTAGCCATGTATTCTTTTAGTTTAAGAATCTTCTGTGATACTGCTCTATTAGAATGTCAATATTTCCACATAATCTCCCATTAGGGCACCTGGACCAATGAGACCTCAAGGCATGTTTGCCCGTACACCATTTCCACCTCAGTGGCAGGGCCAAGCTGCTGGTCCAAGGAGGTTTCCCCACCCTGTCATGGAAGCATCAGGTGTTGGACATAGCATGAGCCCTGCTGTCAACATCCAGAGTATGGATAGCATGGCTAACCCTAATGCCATGATGACAGGACGTGTGGGAGAAACTATGCAGGCAGTAGCCCAAGGACCACCTCCACATTTTATTGAATTGAGACACAACTCTCAGAGGACCCCACGGCCCCAGTTTATGCCTCGTGGATCCCAGCCCAGACCTCGTCTTTTTCCTCAACAAGACATGGTAGCACCTTATATTCAGCAACATCCCTTGACTCAGGTCGGTGTCATGCAAACAGAGGTGGGTAATGAGCCCCACTTGGGACTGCAACAGACTGGGCTGCCTGTCCTAATGCCGCAGCAGCATCCAGGTTTGGTAACGCAACAGCCCCACTTGCACCCTCAGGTTCCTTCGAATCCCACTGCTGTCACTGGGCAGCATCAGCTTCAACAGTCTGATCTTGTGACAGCACAACAGGGTACTACACCAGGGAACAGCGAGGAACTGCCAGAACCTGATCTAGAGGGTCTTGGGGAGGCCACAGGTGATGGTGGTGTGGAGGATGAGGATGATTTGGCTTTAGATCTAGACCCTGACAAAGGAGACGATGACTTGGGCAACCTGGGTAACCTTGAAACCAATGATCCACATCTAGATGATTTGCTGAACAGTGATGAGTTTGATCTGCTAGCTTACACTGACCCTGAACTGGACCAAGGCGACCCTAAGGACGTCTTCTCTGAGCAGCTGCGCCTGGTGGAAGCAGAAAGTGAGCCATCTTCAACCTCTGCACTAGTAAAAGCAGAAGGGAAAGCCAAAGAAGAGCCCATGCAGAAGAACCAATCCTCCAATCCTGCTGCTTCAGATGGATCCACAGAAACGACTAAAGCTGTTAACATTAAGGTTGAAGACAAAGGGTTGACCCCTCAGTTGGAGTCAGGTCAAACAGCAGTGAAAGATGAAATGGAGGCAGTGTCAATTTTGCTCGGTGGAAATGTACCATCTTCACCATCTGCCAAGTCCACACAAGCAGAAGCTTCACTGAGCTCCGTCCGTTTAGGAGGAATTCCCTACTCCTTGCCAGGGCAAACTGATCCATTGCCCTTTCCTCCTGCTGATGCAGATATTGGGGATGATCCACTGGGACTCCCTGATGTGGAAGCACAGGGCTCTTTAGAGGGTGAATTGCCTCTTCTAATACAGGATCTTTTGGAGCATGAGAAAAAGGAACAGCAAAAACAGCAACAACAGCAACAGCTCAGTTCCCTCCAGCAGGGAGCTATGGCACCTCACTTTCACAACCAAAATCAAAATCCGCAGCCACCCGGGCAGGTGATGTTACCACATCACCCACGACCACCTTCCCAGGGGATGATGGCTCAGCCAGGGATGTTACCACGTGCTCCACACATGATGCAGCAAAGACTTCTGGGAGTAGGAATGGCACCTCCACCTCATATGGCCATGGCTCAGCAACAAGTCATAATGAGGATGGGGCAGCCAGGTATCCCTGCAGGTCTTGGTCACCAACCACATCTTCAACCATTGGTCAAACAGTCAGCCATGACCAACAGTTTCTTGCCCGATAAAGGTAAGAACACATTTGGCCACAGTCAGTACTGGTTGTTTGTTCACAGAGTATTTACAGATTTCTTTGTTTTATTTCAACGAAAGAATTGGAAAAATTTGCTGCTGATGACATCATGGATCCCATTGCCAAGGCAAAAATGGTTGCACTGAAAGGTATCAACAAGGTGTTGGCACAAGATCCAATGGTTGGGCCCCCTGGAATTAACAGGTAAACACTTTAATTTGCTTTATTTTTTTTATTTTTTTCTGCCACAGTCATGTTTATCATCATCTTGCTGGTGTCAGAATAATGATTTTACATTGAGTTGGTAACCAGACATTCTGAAGTACCTCTATTGTGCTTTATGTCTTTAGGCAACAGGTTTCTTTGTTAGCTCAAAGATTAGCATCTGCACCAGGTTCAGAGTCTGTGCAGCTTGCACCTGGACCTCCAAAAGTAAGTCATTAAGCTTTATATATGTAGTTTTATTTTATAGCTCATGAACCTAATGTTTTAAACAATCTTTACAGGAGGGAGAAACTAGTGATCCTACACAGTCACGACCGAAGCCTCCACAATTTGTGCAAGGAATCATCAGTACGTGCAATTAAAACTGGCTTTCAAATGTTGAAGAGGTATTTTCATTGTTCACCGTCCTTTTTTTAAAAAAACAATTGTTTTTGTACTGTTTTCAGATGATGCTGAACAACATCAGTATGAAGAATGGCTTCTTCACACTCAGCAATTACTTCAAATGCAATTGAAATTTCTGGAGGAGCAGATCGGAGTTCATCGTAAATCCCGCAAGGCGCTGTGTGCTAAACAACGAACTGCCAAAAAAGCTGGGAGAGAGTTTGCAGAGTCAGATGCAGAAAAACTCAAGATAGTGACAGAAGAGCAGAGCAAAATCCAAAAGCAACTTGACCAGGTGTGTAGCACTGAAAGAAATGTACTAACTGACAAAGGCAGAGAGAATCGAAATCATAAATGTCTAATATTGTTTTAGGTGCGTAAGCAACAGAAGGAGCACACCAATCTAATCGCCGAGTACAGAAGCAAGCAGCAACAGCATCAGCAAAGCTCAGGTCTTCTTGCCCCAGGTCATCCAACACAGGGTGGTCCTTCTAACATGTTTCCCAGAATGCCTGGTCAGATGATGATGCACCAACAGGGAGCACCTGTGATGGGCCAGCATCCTGGCATGATGCAACAAGGTGGCATGCCTGTCAGAATGCCCCAAGGACAGCCCTATATGGGAGGAGGTCAGTCTCAGCTTCAAGCAGGTCTTGGCGGTGCTAGGGCCCCAGGCCCTCCTGGAGCTCCAGCTGGTTTTTTTCCACACGGACCCGGAATGCAAGGTGTTGATCCAAGGCTCCTCCAAGAAAGGCAGCTTCAACATCGGATGCAGATGTCCAAGCTCCAGCAGCAGCAGCAACAACAACAACATCAGCAGCAAATGCCAATGGGTCAGCAGTCACTACCACATCCAAATCAACAGCCTGGTTTAGTCCCTCAGTCACCGTCTGGAATGATTGGGAATCATGTCATGGTCCAACAGCAGGTCAGCAATCAACAGGGAATGATGGCACACCCAGCCAATCAGCACGGTATGGTTCAGGTTCCACAAGGATTGGTTGGAGGTCAGTCTGCTGTTGCATCACCTCAGAACCCTGTGGGAAGCCAGCATATGAATCACACTCAGGCTATAATGGCACCTCAACCGGGCTTCATGGGAAACCAGCAAGGTCAGTCATCACTTCAACAAAGACCTCAGTTGATGATGAATCAGCAGGGAATGACAGGGTCTCCAGGGGACTCTGGTCTCAGAAGCCCTCAGAGTGAATTGACTCCACAACAACAGAATATGTTAGCCCACCGCATGAGTGTATCACAGCAACAACAACAACAGCAGCAGCAGCAAAACATCACTAAGAATTATGTCCAACAGCATCAGGTGGGTCAGCAAAGACAAGTAACACAGGTGATCAATCAACCCAACCAAGACTTTGAAAGGCTCTCCCAACCCTCCACTCCACAAATGGGCTCCTCGTCCTCGACGGGAAGCATTACACCCCAGCCACAGGGACACGGAGACAGTCAGTCTTCAGGCCCCAAAGAGGGCATGATACTGAGCCCTGATCCAAAAACACCACAGCAGCCAAGTGGACCCTCAACCCCAGGTCAGGTGACCCAACCAAGCTCTGTAAATGATCATCAAGCAGAAATGGAACAACAGCATCCAAACCAGCCTTGTTTGACTCAGCAACCGTCAAATTCTCAGCCTGCTTCTGAACAACAATTGCATTCTGCCGTTAACCAAATGCAACAGCAGCAACATCTTGCCTCTGCTCTCCAAAGACAAGGTCTTGGTGCTGAACAGCTGAGCTCAATCGCTGAAGCGGGGAAAACAGACTTAGGTCAGCAGCATCGCCAACAGCACGCTGATCAATCCAACACTCAGCAGCAGATGACGGTCCAAAGCCATCCTAGTCAACAACCGCCTGTTGTTATGGACCATAATGCGCAACAGCAGGCCTTCATAGCCCAGCAGCAAAAACAACAAGCGATGATGGGTATGATGAGAGCCCAGCAGCAAGGAATGGTGGCACAGCGACCTGGATTTCTACCTGGTCAGATCCGAATCCCAGCGAGCCTTGCTCAGAATCCTCAATTCCGCAGTCTTCCCCCGAACCAGCAAATACAACACATTCAGGCTATGATTGCACAGAGGCAACTTCAACACGGACAGATGATGCGAGTGCCTCTACGTCCAGGACACCAAAATCAGATGAGACCCCTGATCCCACCCGGGCAGATGCAACAGCCTGGGCAACAGGTTGCGGGAATTGAAGGACAGCATATGCCCTTTGGAAGTGTTGGAAAACCAGGATCAGCAGGTACTATGCAACATTTGGTGCAACAACCTGGCGTTACTCCTCAGCACAGAATGATGGGGCCTGGACATCAGCAACCACCGGTTGGGGTAATGATGCAACAGCATAATGTGAGAGGCCAGATACCAATGCCTCGTTCACCCATGGATCAGAGTCGAATGATCAGGCCACAATCTCCACGACAGCCAATACCCAACTCTCCTGTTGACTCCCAGCGACAGGCGTTCAGTCAGGCTATGGGAATGCGACCGCCAACCCCCAACCAAAACCAGCAGCAGGCATTTATGAATGCGGCCTCTGGGCGCATGCAGGGCTCTCCATCCCATGCCTATTCTCCAAGAGTTCCCTTTGGAATGAGCCCAGCTCACCCATCCTCACCCCATTCATCCTATGTATCCTCACCCTCTGCTTGTGACCCTGGGGCTGGAAGGGGAAGTCCGTATAACCAAATCAAGGCGTCTCCCCTCAGGTCACCAGGAGCTAAAAGTCCACTCGATTGTCCAGGACTTAAATTGGAAACCCAGACATTAGGCGGTGAAGCCTGTGATGCATCGTCGAATATCCAAAATGGATCACAGAAAGGCCCTTCTGTTCCTCAGTCACATCATGGTGGAGAAGGTCACCTTTCCCAACTGCAACATACCTCTCAAGAAGACCAGGTTTGCAAGATGACGCTACATAACATCAAACAAGAACCCAGGGAGATACAGTGCGATGGTACAGCAGAGGCCCATCCTGGGTTTATTAAAAGAGAAGACCCAGGAGAGATGTTTTGTTCTGGAAACAATACTAACGACCCTGAAAGTCAGGGCCCTAGATCGGAGACAGGACAGCAACTTCTACAGAAGCTCCTGAGAACCAAGAACCTCCAGCTTGGTGCTCAAAGACCTGAAGGTATCCACAATGAAATCAATGGCCACATTAACAGCAAGCTCGCAATGCTTGAGCAGAAGCTTCAAGGGACTCCACAAAACATGGAAGTAAGTCTTTTTAACTCTTTCTCAACCACAGGTAATTTTGTTGTTTATAGTTGATAATCTAATTTATTTTGTTGTCCATCTCCAGGACCTGCAGTCTCTAACTAAAAGGGCTCCAATACAAAAGCCAAAACGTACCAATAAGGCTGCTGCAGACCGTGGACCTAATGCGAGGAAGAAGAATAGGAAAGATGAAGTTGGGAAAAGTGCAGAAGTCCTTTTAAAACAGCTCAAACAGGTGGAGGACATAACAAATGCTAATCTTCTGGAGTTTTTTTTTTTTTTTTTTTTACACGGGACACTTATGACTATTTATGTTCTCCAGGGTCTTTCTCTCCTTCCCCTGATGGAGCCTTCAATCACTGCCAGTCTGGATCTGTTTGCCCCGTTTGGAAGCAGCCCATCAAATGGAAAAGCCCAACTGAAAGGATCATTTGGAAATGCAGTGCTGGACAACATCCCAGACTATTATTCTCAGTTGCTCACAAAGGTATAAAGACTGACATATGTAGTTGGTTTCATTTTTTTGGGGGCCTCCAAGCACAGATTAGTGAAAAGTAGGATTGTCAAGATCAGCTTTTTTTTAATTTATTGATATTTTTTTTTCCCCGTTTACAGAGTAATCTTAGCAACCCACCAACACCACCCTCGTCCCTACCACCTACTCCCCCACCTTCAGTACAACACAAGCTCCTGAATGGGGTGACACCTGGAGAGGAACTGTCTGAAAGTCAGAAGGTTGCCAATGACGAGCCAATGGGTAAACTGTCAAATTAATATCAACTGTTTTTTATTTTATTTTAATTTTTTTTACCAAGAACAAAAGGAAAATACATTCTGTCGTTTTATTTTTCAGAATCAGTAAGAGAAGGGGTGAAGAGTGTCGACATCCTGGCTGCTCTCCCCACCCCACCACATAACCAGAATGAAGACATTAGGTACAGAAACACAAACAGTTTTTCTACAAAAGTGTTGTTCATCATTATTGTTCTAATTAGTACAAACTCTATAACTAATCTATTTTTTTTCTTTTTCAAGGATGGAAAGTGAAGATGATGATACTCCAGAAAGCATCATCCCAGCCTCATCTCCTGAGAGTAACATAGGCGAGACTACAACACGCTTCCCTCATCTACGAGAACCTAAAGATGAGGAGACGGAGAGAGCGATATCTCCCATCATCCCCCTCATTCCTCGCACTGCCATACCAGGTATGTGTTTGAGTTTTTGCCTGCTGTACCAGTTGTTTTCAAGAAACATAAATATGGACAAGCAAGTGAAATTGTGAACACGTCAAATTCCATGTCCTCTTCTTTTGCAGCATTCCCAGAAAACAAACAGATGGAGATGACTGAGAGCAAAGTAGTTTCCACATCCAATCAGTGGGACAAGGCCAAAAGTAACGAAGTGTCTGTGACGTTCACGTTGTCTTCTGCTGCAGCCAAGGTGCTTAACCTAAATTCGACTCCACCATTTGATGTCTTTTACCACAATCCAAAGTTAATCAATTGTCTCTTTCTCTGAGTGCAGAAACTAAGTCATGTAGTGATGGCCATGGCCCAGTTACTTAATGTCAGAATGCCAGGATCTTATGAGGTGACGGTTCTTCCTCCCAATGCTGACTTACCAGGAGTGGATGGACCTGGAAAAGAACCTGGTCAGTCAGGTTTGTCAAACTCGAAATCTTAAATCGTGTTTTACATTATTGTTTGTGGTGATGTTTGTGTGTTTTTGCCATTTCATTTAACAGTGTTTGAAAAGCCAGTGTTTGTTCTACCTTGAGGATTTGTCCTCCCCCAACAACTTCTTCTCCTTTCGGGCTTGTCCCTTTTTTTCAAATATTGCCAAAGCGAGTCAGCATTTTCCATCTCCCCCTGTCTTCTGTATCCTCAACTCTAACTCCAACTACCTCCATGTCCTCCCTCACTGCATCCATCAATCTCCTCTTTGTCTCCTACCTGGTAGCTCCATCTCTAGGATCATTCTTCTACCAATGTATCCACTGTCCCTCCTCAACCATCTCAATTTGAGTTTTTCTCCAAACCTTCCTGTCTGTGTTGTCTCTCTAATCACCTCATTCCTGATCCTGTCCATCCTTGTTTCACCTAAAGAGAATCTCGGCATCTTTAACTCATCCTCCTCCAGCTCTGTCTCCTGTCTTCTACCTATTCCCAGTGTCTCCAATCCATCCATCATGGCTGGTCTCACAACTGTCCTGTAAACCTTCGATCACAGATCACTCCTGACTTAGTTGAAGTTGTGAATCTTCAGCCCTGCATCAAAACAGTTGGCGTTGTATTCCTGTCCCCTCTGATGTGAATGCTGAATCAGCATGTGTCTCTTCATGAGTCTAACCTAAAATGGTGTTTGCAGGGGCCCTGTGTCCAAAGGATGGTTCTTCACCCAGTCAGGACGAGTGGCTGAGACAGTTTGACGTCTCTCTACCAGGGTGTACTTTGAAGAAACAGGTGGACATTTTGGCACTCATTAAACAGGTATGTCTCCATTTTTTCTTACCTAATCAGTGTTAATGACATTGTTTGTAAATTGTCCATCTGATGTGCAAATTTTTTTATCACAGGAATTTTCCGAAGGGGACGAGAAACCAGTCCAGCACTGTTACACCACCAATGTAAATGACTTGGACGTACGCCACCTTCCCATTATACCAGTGGAGGAATCTCCACCTCCTTCGCCATCGCTGCCACAACCTTTCCCATCTACTCTTCTTCTAACAATGGACTCAGAGCCCTGCAAGAAGTCGGTCCCTCCTTCACCTTGTTCCACAAACGCAGCCATGGTCCAGATGAAGACTGAGCCTGAACAGGACTTTGAGGCCTCTGCTGATGCTGCGCCACCTCCTGATGTCACACAGTCTGACATTAAGCCAGAGATTGACCCGACACCTTCTGATCTCTCTGCACCGACTGAGAATTTGACCTCTGCTGCCAAGGAGGAAGATCTAGCCTCTGATCCAGCTCAGCCTCCAAAAGATTCTCCTAAAATCACTGAGTCTTCCCCTAAAATCCTTAAACATCCAAGACCTCTCTCCCCCACCGAGGTGTCACATGGCAGACTGAAAAAATGGAAGGGAATCCGGTGGAAGCGTCTTCCGATCGTCATCTCGATTCGCAAAGGTGGATCGAAGAAGGAAAACAGCCGCGAAGTGTCTGAGCTGATGGAACGTCTGCGCATTACCCTCAGACCAGACAGGTTGCCTCGAGATAGACGGAAATGTTGCTTCTGCCACGAAGAAGGTGACGGAGCCACGGACGGACCTGCTCGTTTACTGAACATTGACGTTGACCTGTGGGTGCACCTGAACTGTGCTCTGTGGTCCACAGAGGTGTATGAGACCCAGGGTGGTGCCCTCATCAACGTTGAGGTAGCCCTGCGGCGGGGGTTGCGAACTCTGTGCGCGTTCTGCCAGAAAACGGGTGCCACCAACAGCTGCAACAGGTTGCGTTGCCCGAACGTCTACCACTTTGCATGTGCCATCAGAGCACGCTGCATGTTTTTCAAAGACAAGACCATGTTGTGCACCCAGCACAAGCTGAAGGGCCCCAGTGAAGACGAGCTGAGCCAGTTCGCCGTGCTGCGGCGCGTCTACATCGAGCGCGACGAGGTGAAGCAGATCGCCAGCATCCTGCAGCGAGGTGATCGCATCCACCTTTTCCGCGTCGGAGGCCTCATCTTTCACGCTGTGGGTCAGCTGCTGCCCTCGCAGATGGCCAACTTCCACTCGGCCACCGCCATCTTCCCTGTTGGCTACGAGGCCACTCGCATCTACTGGAGCGCCAGGGTTCCCAACAAGCGCTGTCGATACCGCTGCCGCATCAGTGAGGAGGAAGGTCACCCGCTGTTCGAGGTCCGTGTCCTGGAGCACGGCATGGAGGATCTGCACTATCGTGACACTTCCCCTGATGGTACGAAACTGACAACAACAATCAGTGGTGGAGGAAAAGATTTTGGTCACCTGTAGATTTTTTTTAGATATCGATATACAGTATTATGTAAAAAAAATATGCATTTATATATAT
>JAFBJS010007884.1:0-21233 GCA_016785265.1 Paraplagusia blochii | reverse complement strand
GTCTCCACTGCTCTGAACAGTTGGTCCTCAGTATCTAAACTCCTCCACCTTCTCCTCCTCTGCTCCTTGTAACCTCACCATTCCTCCCTTTCAATCACACTACTCACACTGCCTTGCTACGACTGACATTCACTCTTGTTTTCTCTCGTCCAAACCTCCACCTCTCTAGGTTCACCTTGATGTCTTCTGTCTTTCCAACAGCACACCACTGTTCTCATATATATCATGCACCAATCTAACATACTTCTCTGCCACTCCTGACTTCCTAAAATCAAAACAACAAAAAAAACGGGAAAACGTTTATTTATTGTACAATTGATGGTAAAAGTTCGGAGTGGTGGATAAGTGGTTAATGAAGCTCACTTTGGTCCACAACGCTTCAGGTTCAATTCCAGCTACTGCCAGGTTACAACTGAGTTTCACGGTAAAAATGTTGTTGAAAAATTATATAATTAATATTAAGTACTATTAAGTAAGTTCTTTTAATGAATAGTCCAACAACTCTGTCAAAGAGTGAGACAATGTCTAAAACCAATATTTGGTATCACAGGCTCATAGATAAATAAAGTCAGGCAGCTGTAGAGCAGGACCGTAGTATTGACTCACTGCTCCATTGATTAGACTCTGAGGAGAGTGAGGGAGGAAATTAGCATCTGCAACGCCACGACAACAGCCTCCTGGTTCTCCTCCAAATTTCATCTTGTTTTGCTGAATCGATGATTCGCAGTCAAAGCAGCCGTGGCAGCAAATTTGTGAAACAATTAACGTCCAGAGGAAAGACAGAGCTGTTGCTCTCTGCTTCTGTCTGGGCGCCTGAGTGTGTGTGTCTGTGTACAAAGGAGAACAAAGACGTTTCATGTTCTGTTGTTAGTTACTCATATACACACACAAACAGTGAGTTGAGTGAGGGCAGCACACACACAAACAAGTCACACGTGGATGGTTCTAGAGCCTTCGGAACTAGAATCTGAGTCAGAGTCAGATTGAGAGTTGCAGAATCAGAGTGAGATTGTGAGTCAAAGTGAAAGTGAGAGTCAGAGTGAGAGGCAGAATCTGAGTCGGAGTGAAAGTCGGTGGGAGAGTAAGTGTGAGAAACTGAGTCTGAGAGTTGAACTGAGAGTTAGAATCATAGTGAGAGGCGCAGTCAGGGTCAGAGTGAGAGTCAGGGTCCAAGTGAGAGTCAGAGGCAGAGTGAGAATCAGAGTGAGAGTCAGGGTCACAGAGTCAGAGTGAGAGTCAGAGATTTAAAGTTTGATTGAGTGTCAGAGTAATGGTATGAGAGTCAGCCTCAAGTCAGAGTGTGAGTTAGAGTCAGGATAAGAATCAGAGTGAGTCAGAGAGTGAGAATTGGAGCCAGATTAAAATGATTGAACCAACCAAGGACCAGATTAAGAGTGAAAGTGAAATGAAATGAGATTGAGAATCAGAGAGTGGAACTGAGAGTTAGAGTGATAATTTTTGTGAGAGGCACAGTCAGGGTTCGAGTTAGAGTCAAAGTGAGATTGAGAGTGAGAGTCACGGTCACAGATTCAAAGTTGGAGTGAGAGTCAGTATGAGATTCAGCCTTAAGTCGGAGTAATAGTCCACATCGGAGTCAGCATGAGAATCAGGGTGAGAGTTTGAGAGTTAGACTCAGAGAATGTGAGTTGGAGCCAGGGTGACAGTCAGAACCAAAGTGAGATCCAGGTCGAGAGTAAGAGTGAGATTTGGGCAAGGTTCACACTGTGACTTAAATCAGATCAGGAGTCAGAGAGTAGTACTGTGCGTCAGAGTTAGAATCATTGTGAGAGGCAGAGTCAGAGTGAGAGTCAGAGATTTAAAGTTCGATTGAGCGTCAGAGTAAGAGTCAGTATGAGAGTCAGCCTCAAGTCAGAGTGTGAGTTAGAGTCAGGATAAGAATCAGAGTGAAAGAGTTAGAGTCAGAGAGTGAGAGTTGGAGCCAGATTAAAATGACAGAACCAACCAAGGGCCAGATTAAGAGTGAAAGTGAAATGAAATGAGATTGAGAATCAGAGAGTGGAACTGAGAGTTAGAGTGATCATTATTGTAAGAGGCAGAGTCAGGGTCCACGTTAGAGGCAGAATGAGAGTCAAAGTGAGATTGAGAGTGAGAGTCAGGGTCAGAGATCCAGATTTGGAGTGAGAGTCAGTATGAGAGTCAGCCTCAAGTCAGAGTAATAGTCCACATCGGGGTCAGCATGAGAATCAGGGTGAGAGTTTGAGAGTCAGAGAATGAGAGTTGGAGTCGGGGTGACAGTCAGAACCAAAGTGAGATCCAGGTCGAGAGTAAGAGTGAGATTTGGGCAAGGTTCACACTGTGACTTAAATCAGATCAGGAGTCAGAGAGTAGTACTGTGCGTCAGAGTTAGAATCATTGTGAGAGGCAGAGGCAGAGTGAGAGTCAGAGATTTAAAGTTCGATTGAGCGTCAGAGTAAGAGTCAGTATGAGGGTCAGCCTCAAGTCAGAGTGTGAGTTAGAGTCAGGATAAGAATCAGAGTGAAAGAGTTAGAGTCAGGTGAGAGTCAGGGTCACAGAGTCAGAGTGAGAGTCAGAGATTTAAAGTTTGATTGAGTGTCAGAGTAATGGTATGAGAGTCAGCCTCAAGTCAGAGTGTGAGTTAGAGTCAGGATAAGAATCAGAGTGAGTCAGAGAGTGAGAATTGGAGCCAGATTAAAATGATTGAACCAACCAAGGACCAGATTAAGAGTGAAAGTGAAATGAAATGAGATTGAGAATCAGAGAGTGGAACTGAGAGTTAGAGTGATAATTTTTGTGAGGGTCCACGTTAGAGGCAGAATGAGAGTCAAAGTGAGATTGAGAGTGAGAGTCAGGGTCAGAGATCCAGATTTGGAGTGAGAGTCAGTATGAGAGTCAGCCTCAAGTCAGAGTAATAGTCCACATCGGAGTCAGCATGAGAATCAGGGTGAGAGTTTGAGAGTTAGAGTCAGAGAATGAGAGTTGGAGCCAGGGTGACAGCCAGAAACAAAGTGAGGGCCAGAGAGTGAGAGTGAGATTTGAGGTTCACACTGTGACTCTGACTCCTATTAAATCAAGAGTCAGAGAGTCGAACTGAGAGTCAGAGTGAGAATCATTGTGAGAGGCAGAGTCAGAGATTCAGATTTGGAGTGAGAGTCAGCCTCAAGTCAGAGTAATAGTCGGCATCGGAGTCAGCATGAGAATCAGGGTGAGAGTTTGAGAGTTAGAGTCAGAGAATGACTCTAACTCTAATGCCAAAACTAATGCCAGGGTGGCAGCCAGAACCAAAGTGAGATCCAGGTCGAGAGTGAGATTTGGCCAGGGTTCACACTGTGACTCTGACTCCTATAGAATCAAGAGTCAGAGAGTCACAGTGAGAATCATTGTGAGAGGCAGAGTCAGGGTCCGAGCAAGAGTCAAAGTGAGAGTAGGAGATTCAGAGTTGGAGTGAGACTCAGAGTAAGACTCAGCCTCAAATCAGAGTGAGAGTTGGCGTTGGAGTCAACATGGGAATCAGTTTAAGAGTTAGAGTTAGAGTCGGAGAGTGAGAGTTGGAGCCAGAGTGACAGTCAGAACCAAAGTGAGATTCAGGGAGAGTTCACACTGCAACTCTGACACAGATTGAATCAGATTGAGAGTCAAAGAGTTGGACTCAGTTTCAGAGTGTTATTGAGATTTGGAGTGAGAGTCAAAGACAGTGAGGGTGAGTTCAGGAGTAGGATTCAGGACAGGGTGAGTTTCATGGTCAGTGTGTGTCAATTAGAGTGACAATCTATCTACAATCAATCTACTAATGGTTGTACATCAGATTGTCGTAAATTGGGCACCTTGTGTACATCTTGATGCAATTATCCTGTACTGGGTTATCGGCCCAAGATCTCACTCCAACCAATATCTCACTCCACCCTCCAGGTGGTGAGTCCACTGGAGGGAGCCAAGCATCCCTAACTCGGACTCGATCTTGTTACAGAGGAAAACCCATTGTGTTGTTGTCCTCACGTCTGATGATTTTTATAAATTTATCAAACAGTTTTTTTTGTTTTTTCCAGTTGTGGTCGTTGTCCTTGTTGCCTTGTTGCAGTTGTCATTTCATTTTTTGTCAAGGTGACTGTTAATATTTTTCGATCTGATGATTTGGATAAACTTGTGACACGGTTCTTTTTACCTCCCTGTGATCCCAGCTCTGAAGACTGACTCTTCTCTGGGCTGACAAATTCAATCATCTGAGGAATCTTACCATTTCTCACACCTCATCTCAAGCAATTCACTGTCTCTTCATCCCTGTCTGTTGTTTAACAACGGTGACTGAAGCTGAAATCACAGCCATGAGAAGTTAATTTTCTTCTGTCTCAGACCAACATCAGAAAACACTCCCCGGTCCTCCTCCCGCCTCCTGTCCTCCTCCTCCCCCACCTCCTCTTTCACTGAAATGACATGGTTAATCTGCTCCTTCAAGCATGTCAGTTATGTTCGCGGCTGGTTGAGTGAAGAAGGTCTGGAGTCTAGAAAACAGATTAGTGGAAAAAAATCAGAGAAAACAAAAACAAACCAACATTTTTACCTGCCTGCCTGTGAAGGAAAGTGATTTCTCCTCATTGCTCCTCGGAGTCTGTTTTTGAGGAGTCAACGCCGATTTATCAGCATCTAAATCTGCTTTATTTCCTCCATGCCTTCTGAAGCCTCTGCCGGTGTTTTATCTCCTCAGCCTGCAGGCAGCAGCTGAAGCTCTGTTTGAACTTCCTGCTCTTCTCCACCTCCTGCACCAGAACACACACAGACTGGAGGATGAAGTGTTTGTAAATGTACTATGTTTGGAGACGATTTGAGTGCAGTGTTGTCTCTCTCTACATCACAATTCCACCTTCGTTCCCTCGGTACATCGCATCGTAATCTGAAAATCATTCATTATTCTGCTTTGGAAATTAAGATAAGACAATATTTCTTCCTTTACCTTGACAAGTTGTACAAAGCATATTATTGGTTATTACAATATGTAGTCACGCTCTTCTGGTGCTCACTCCTATTGGCTAGGTCTTTGTAGCATCTCTCAGCACCTACCCGCACCGTCGCCCGCTCTCTTCTCTTCTCTTATCTATAGCCTCGTATTTCTTTAACTTGTCTTAATGTGGTCACCAACTGTCCAACAGGGGCAGTTTGTGGCCTAGTGGTTAAGGAAGCAGACTTGGGTCCGCAAGGCCCCCTAGTTCAAATCCCCCTACCGCCAAGTTACCGTTGAGGTACCCTGAGCATGGTATCGTCACCACACACTGCTCCCGGGGCGCTAGCTGCCCCCTGCCCATAGTGATGAGGCAACATTTTTCAACTTGGGATGAACAACAACAATATATATATATATTTATGTTTATGTTTTCCAATCTCTAACATCATGTAATTCTGTGGGAAAGGTTATTACAGTCTATGATGGGTTGATAACCGTGTGGGGGAGGTTCATTAAGTGAAATATATATGAATAGCTCGTAGTCATTCATACATATAAAAGCGAATGTTGTTTTTATGCCCCAATTTGCACTGCAGCCCAACCAGCCTAGCCCTTAGATCCAACCTTTATCTCAATGTTATGGAGCCAACTTGCTAACTTATTTTTTCTTATGCCACCATGTTCTAACACACCAGAGGTTTTTTCACCTTAGAGATACAATGTGGAAATAGGGGCGTCCAGCCACAAGACACCATTACCCTCAGATTTGCAAGGGCCAGTGAGAGCTCACCAGACCCTGGCATAACCATGATGGAGTACCTAGGAGTTAAGGAGCGAACTTGGGTCCGTGCTCGGAGCATGGTACTAATCCCCGTCACAACTCTCCGGGCACTCACGGCTGCTTACTGTCCACCTGATGGGTTAAATGCAGAAGTCCCATTTCGTTGTGTGCAGTTGTGTGGCTCACAATGACAAGGACTTTGCCCTCCTTCTTGCTCTTCGACGGGAAGAAAAAGAGGGGGGAATCGCCAATGCAGTGCGTCCCTCTTGGCGCACGTTTCCGCTATCTTGGACCAGTGCAAGACATATACCATCTCCCTCGGATTTTTAAGGCTTAACGAGAGCTCACCATGGGTCACTTTAACCTTAGTGCTTTTCATGGCACAGGGGCAACCGATCCCAGAGTGCCCTTCTCCTAAACAAGAAGCATCTCAGGAATCACTTGCATCATAACACCGGGTGCCTGTTGGCACACATCATTCCTATTTTACCCTGGTGCAAGACCATCTCCCCTGGATTTTTAAGGGTTAGCAAGAGTTCATCACGGGCCACTATAACCTTAGTGCTTTCCACACCGCAGGGCTTCTCCTGGAGCATCCGATCCCAGGGTGCCCTTCTCCTAAACAAGAAGCATCTCAGGAATCACTTGCATTATCACACTGGGTGCCTATGGCACCCATCATTGCTATTTTAGCCTGGCGCAAGACCATCTACCCTGGATTTTTAAGGGCCAGCAAGAGCTAACCAGGGGCCACCATACCCTTGGTGCCTTCCATGGCGTAGGGCCCTAAAATGACCACACTAGGTGCCCCTTGGTGCCCATATCTACAAATTTTGGTTAGTCTAGACCAGGCTTCCTTCCAACTGAGCAATGAAGGGTCAACTGTCCTTCCTTTGTGCTGTCTCTCTGATTCTTTCCTGTGTGACACCATTTTCACCTCTTTTAGATTAGTTCCCTCCTCCCCCATGGCTTCCTTTCCTTCTTTCTTTCATTTTTTCATTCTTCTTCCCGCTCTCCTCTCCTTGGTTTTCGCCTCTGTCATCTTCTCTCCCTTCCTCCTCCTTCTCCTGTGTCAGAACAGAACTACATTATGTGACGTGTGAATGAATTCCTGAATAATGAGCCTAGCCGCTGGAGTTAATGAAGGGAAAAGTGAAAAGGCAGCAGGGAGACGCATCACTGACTGACTCTGATTCTTCCTGACAGGAGACGTGAAATAATCTAATAAACTTCATATTAAACTTCATCACAGTTACATCATTAAAACGATGCGAGCTGATCAGGCACGCAGACGATCATCAGTTCTGACATCCGTTCTGATGTTTGTTTGGATTGGAGCAGACACGTTTGACCAGCAGGGGTCAGCACCTCTGATGATTGTTTAGAGATCTGACTCCTGTTTGTGCTCTGTCTTCCCTAACCTTCAGGAGTTCCTCCCCTGGCTCAGTCCATGGCCGGCAGAGACTGCCTCCGTGCAGGGGACACCTGCTCCAGCGACGACACCTGCAGCCCTCGTCTCCGGACCCTGCGACAGTGTGTGGCCGGAGACGGCAGCATGAAGCTGGGTCCCGGCGCCAGGAACCACTGTGAGAACGCCATGACGGCCCTGCTGTCCACGCCGCTCCACGGCTGTCAGTGCAAACGAGGCATGAAGAAGGAGAAGAACTGTCTGAGCATCTACTGGAGCCTCCACCAGTCTGTGCTGCACGGTGAGAGACGAGTCCCAATGTTGTCTACTGCTGTCAGTGAGAATGTTAACGAAACATCCGCCTCCACATAGATCAGTGGGAATAACACAGGGCGGGCAGAGTCGAAACTAGGCCAATCAAAGGCTGACGTTTCATTTCTTAATCCTTTTAATTTTTTTTAATGTTTAATTTCACAGAAAAATAATCAACACCAAGCAGGAAGGTTCTACTGAGCCTTTCAACCAGAACATGTTAATGCAAAACAATCTGGAACGAAAAATTCTGTTTACACACGGGATTAAGAACAGGATTTAAAGTGGGGTCAAAATTAGAAAAGGAAACCTGTAAACTAGATCAGGCATAAGGAAAATGAGGCCCGGGGCCCAACACAGCCCTTTCTGTTTTTTAATTCGGCCCGCCACACTACACTTCTGCCTTTTCCCTGCAATGACCTTGTTTTTCCAAGAGATGGTATCGAGAAAGCTAAAAGAATTGTAGAATTTAAGCCTTTAAGCATGACTTTTTTTTACATGTACTATATCTCAATAAATGTCCACTGGATTTATTATCTGAATAAATGTTGACTTGTTGTGGCAATCACTGAAGAAGAAGAAGAAGACATAAGCAGTCCATGTACTCGTACTAACTCAGTCCTATGTCAAATATCAAGACGAACAGTGGCCAACGACTCAAAAGATTCCCACACCTGAAGCAACAATCTTTCCATTTCCTGACTCCTACTTCAAAATATCACACAGATATAAACATATCCAGCCTTGATTTATTGTAAGAGATGAATAAAATTATATCATTATATATGTCTATTAATTATATATGTCTATCTATCTATCTGTCTGCCTGCCTGTCTGTCTGTCTGCTTGCTTGCCTGCCTGTCTATCTTATCTGTCTGTCTTCTTCTCTATCTTTCTGTCTGTCTATCTTATCTGTCAGTCTTCGTCTCTATCTGTCTGTCTTATCTGTCTGTCTGGTTCTCTATCTGTCTGTCTGTCTATCTGTCTTATCTGTCTTTCTGGTTCTCTACCTATCTGTCTGTCGGCCTGTCTCTCAGTCTGCTTGCTTGCCTGTCTCTCTTTCTGTATATCTATCTGCCTGCCTGTCTGTCCGTCTGTCTGTCTGTCTGCTTGCTTGCCTGCCTGACTATCTTATCTGTCTGTCTTCTCTATCTTTCTGTCTGTCTGTCTTATCTGTTGTGGTTATCCCTCTGTCTGTCTGTCTGTCTGTCTTTCTGTCTGCTTGCTTGCCTGTCTGTCTATCTTATCTGTCAGTCTTCGTCTCTATCTGTCTGTCTTATCTGTCTGTCTGGTTCTCTATCTGTCTGTCTGTCTATCTGTCTTATCTGTCTTTCTGGTTCTCTACCTATCTGTCTGTCTGCCTGTCTCTCAGTCTGCTTGCTTGCCTGTCTCTCTTTCTGTATATCTATCTGCCTGCCTGTCTGTCCGTCTGTCTGTCTGTCTGCTTGCTTGCCTGCCTGTCTATCTTATCTGTCTGTCTTCTTCTCTATCTTTCTGTCTGTCTGTCTTATCTGTTGTGGTTATCCCTCTGTCTGTCTGTCTATCTGTCTTATCTGTCTGTCTGATTATCCCTCTGCCTGTCTGTCTGTCTGCTTGCTTGCCTGTCTGTCTATCTTATCTGTCAGTCTTCGTCTCTATCTGTCTGTCTGGTTCTCTATCTGTCTGTCTGTCTATCTGTCTTATCTGTCTTTCTGGTTCTCTATCTGTCTGCCTGTCTGTCAGTCTTTCGAAATTCAATCTTAAAAATAATAATAATCTAAAGTCCGAAAAGTTTCACTTTTCGTCCGTCTTGTCTCTGCTGTGTCTCCAGGTCTGAGTCTGGTGGAGAGTTTTCCCTACGAGCCGGAGGAGCGAGGCTTCGACTACGTCCGTCTGGCCTCCATTGCTGCAGGTGATTAGAAGAAAAAAAAGCCTTATTGAGTTCCAGACACAGGAACCTGTTTGCTGTCATTGTGTGTGAGGTGGATACACTCTGTGTTTGATGACTAACACACTCCCTCTCTCTCTGTGTGTGTCTTGGCTCCGTGGCCGTGGGGGGGCCGCGGGGCTGCTCTGTGCTGCTGTTCACCCCGGGCTCCACTTAATTAGCTGTTTATTTTAATGCAGCTGCAGGCTGTAAAAGAAGGGACCGTGGAGAAAAAGTCAGGGGCAGCGAGGAGTTTCTTCAACTCCTCGAAGATCCGCCCTGACACACACACACACACACACACAGTGTTAAAAAAAGGGGACATGAGTCGAGTGTTTTGTTATGTCGTGGGGTCTTTCCTGAGAGGCTGAGATGAAGAGGCTTTAGAGGAGATAATGACTTCAGTGATGTGTTCAGTGACCAGAACAGTCACACTTTTTTTACTGTACGGTAACAATCGACTCATACGAGTGCATAATAAAAGAAGGGTTGAGGCTGGACGAAAATGTTTTCATCAAAACAAAATTTGGTTTTGAAGTGTATCAACGAATACATTTTCTATTTTATTCCCCAGTAAAGTTCAGACAAAAAACAAGGACAATAATCGTTATTGAAACTGTGTTGGCACAATCGGCAAGTGAGATTATTTTCACAGACTAACCGCAGTGACCCACACTGACCACTGGAGGCAACAGATGACCAATAGCTGCACTGTCTGTGTGAGCTAAAAAAACTGTTAAGATGTTTCTTTTTAGTTCTGCCTCACATTTAGACAGAGTCAATTGTTTGTTGTGACCCTTGCGGGTACTCAATTCTTTCGCCCTCTGGGGGCAGTAAAGTGCGGCCATCTGTCCTGTTGAAAGATTATTGTGTGTGTATCAAAGATGCAGCACAAATGCTGTTACATAAAATATTTGGCCAGCAGAGGGCTCTGTCACAGTGTCCAGACATGCAGTAGATACAGTAGGTCCAAATATAGATCAAATATAGATTATCCATCTATATATTTATCCATAAGGATTAGCTATCCATTTAATCCATCAGTCCTTCCAGTCAATTACCCAATCATCCATTTCTCTATTCATCCACTCATTCATCCACTCATCTATCTTTTATCTATCCATCCAATAATTCATCCATTCATTCAATTATTCATGCATCCATTCATACAATATTGATTTGTCTACCCTTTCATCTATTCATTAATTTATTTGTCCAATATCCACTCACTCATTCATTCATTCATTTATTCAATCATCCAGCTGTGCATCCATCTTAGAATTCATCACCTCATCCCTTTATTCATCCACTCACTCATTCATTTTTTCATTCATCCCTCAATTCAATCATCCATACATTAATTCATCTAACCATCCATCATTTATTTAAACATCCCTTCTTGCATTTGTGTATTTTTCATTCATCCATCCATTTCTAAAGTCATTCACTCATTCATTCATCCGTCTTTCATCCATCCATTCATTTAGCTGTCTAGCCATTATCTCCATCCAATCATGCATTCTTCCACTCATTTTTTCATTCATCCATCAATTTCCAAAGTCATTCACTCATTCATTCATTCATTCTTCCATCTTTCATCCATTCATTCATTTAGCCATCTATTCGTTATTTCCATCCATCCTTTCATGCATTCTTCCATTCATCGATTCATTCATTCAGCCATCTTTCCATTAATTTCTACATTCATTCATCTTTTATCAGTCCATTCATTCATCCATCTATGCGTCAGTTCATCCATCCACTCATTCAGTCATTCATCCATTTATTCATTTATCTGTCGATCAGTTCATCCACCCACCTATCTATTCATCCATCCATTCATCCATCAATTCATTCATTCATTCTTCCATCTTTCATTTATTCATTTATCCATCCATTCATTTATTAATTTATCCGTCCATTTATCATCCATCCATCATCCATCCATCCATCCATCCATCCATCCATCCATCCAATTATGCATACATCCATACATACATTCATCTACTCATTCATCACTTCATTCATCTATCATCCATTCATCCATTTATACATTCATCCATCCATCCATTCAACTTCTCATCCATCCATCCACTTGTTCACTGATTCATCCATTCATCCAACCATTGATTCATACATCCACTCATTCACCTATTGATCCATCCATTGATTCATCCATCTATACATCAATGCGTCCATCCACTCATTTATTAACTCACCCATCTGTCCATCCACTTATTCATTCATTCATCCACTCATTCAGTCATTCATCCATGTATCCATTTATCTATTAATCAGTTCATCCATTCACCTATCTATCCATTCATTCATCCAGTCATCCATTGATACATCCATCCATTGATACATTCATTCATTTATTCATCCATTCACTCATTCACCCACACATCCTTTTAACCCCCACCATAATTAACCCAGTCTTACCCTTAGGTTTGTTTGTTTTCTCCAAGCACCAACTCCTCTCTCGTCTCCACACTTTTATTCTGCAGGACGGTTAATGAGGTGTTGAAGCAGCTGCAGTGGAATGTTGCTGTGACTGCTGCAGGTACAAGTTCTCACACGGCTTCAGATTTGTTCCAGCCTGAGGTTTCTCCTTTTAGAAGCACGGGCAGAACGTGGAGCAGCAGCGCAGCGGCTCTGTGTTAACAAATGTGCCAGTGACCACGGGACGTCGCCGCTGCTGCACAGTTCTCTTCTAACGCTCCTTCAGCTTCACTGCTGCTTTCTCTGAAACCTCACAGTCTGCAAACCTGTGGGCTGTCTCTGCAGGTCCATTCCTCGTCCACTGCGGTCCCCGTGAAGACACAGCAGGGGTTTCAAACTCAAACATATCACAAAGTCAGTAATACTACAAATCCTGCCAATATATAAGCGGACCAAAAAGGTCAGTGGTTCGATCCCTGAATAATTTTGACCTGGACCTCAGCCCCAAAACTTCTGAAACAGGTTAGAGCAGGCATAAGTAAACTAAGGCACGGGGGCCAAATGCGGCCAGTTGAGCTTCTTATTGCGGCCCACCAACCTTGTCCAAATTAAATAATTTTTTTTTCGATTAACATTATACTTCTGCCCTTTGCTTGCAATGTCTGTGTTCCCCCAGTAGGTGGTGTCATAAAGGGTATTAGAAATGTAGCGTCTTTTACGTGGCAATTTTCTTAGTTCAAACAAATGCTCCATCTTTCTGCTCTTGTCCCGGCCCTGGTACCCAATTTTAGGACCACTTGTGGGCCACGAATCAAAAAGTTTGCCCCCACCTGGGTTAGAGGTTCAATTCCCTTTGCAGGCCAGCCTTTAAGCACGGGGCGCTTAAACCCCAGTGGCTTTGTGCTAACGTTAAGTTGTAAAACAGCAATAGGTTGATGGCAGGAGTGGAAATGTTTGACAGAACCTCTGGCCCGCTCTGGTCCCAGAGACATCTTCTCATCTCTGACCTCATTCATGAGCTGCTCATTGAAGTGACAGCTCTCATCTCAGGCTACCGTGAATTATGACACATCCCGACTCTGACGCTTCAGCCGCCGCTGCCGCCGCCTCATAAATCTCCCTGCAGCTTCTCCACGGTGGGTCAGGGTTCATGTTCGTGTCATTCATCTGCAGCTTCTCCACGGCCGGAACAACAGAGAAGTGATTAATGGCTGTTTTCAGCCTTTGGACCATTTTTCTCCTAAACAGGGTAATGAGCTTTTCTACTGTTCTCAGCCTTTTGAAACCACACACCGTGACGACTGTGGTCTGAACAATATTCAACACAGAGCCTTAACCTAAGACCTTGAATCAGATGGTTCCGATCTGGAGTCTTCACACATCCATCTATTGATCAGCCAAATCCACCCACCCATCCATCCATCCATCCATCCATCCATCCATTCATCCATTCGTCCACACATCCATTCATTCCCCCATCCATCCATCCATCATCCATCCATTCATCTATTCGTCCATTTATCAATCCATCCATTCATTTATCTACCTCTCTCTCTGTTTCTATTTGTCCATCCATCCATCCATCCATTCATCCACACATCTATTGACTTATTCATCAATCCATCCATCAATCAGTCCATCCATCTATCAACCCATTCGTCATAACACCCACCCACCTATCCATTCATCCAATCATCTATCTATCAGTCCATCCACCAATTCATCCATTCATCCATATATCCATTCGTCCACACACCTATTCACTTATTCATCAATCCTTACACCCACCCACCTATCCATTCATCCAATCATCTATCTATAAGTCCATTCACCCACACATCTATTCACTCATTCATCAATCAATTCCCCCATCCATCCATCAGTCCATCCATCTATCAACCCATTCATCCTAAGACCCACCCACCTATCCATTCATCCAATCATCTACCTATCAGTCCATCCACCAATTCATCCATTCATCCATCAACCTATTCACTTATTCATCAATCCTTACACCCACCAACCTATGCATTCATCCAATCATCTATCTATCAGTCCATCCATCCATTCATCCATTCATCCACACATCTATTCACTTACTCATCAATCCATTCCTCCATCCATCCATCAGTCCATCCATCTATCAATCCATTCATCCTTACACCCACCCACCTATCCATTCATCCAATCATCTATCTATCAGTCCGTCCACCAATTCATCCATCCATCCATTCATCCATTCATCCACACATCTATTCACTTACTCATCAATCCATTCCTCCATCCATCCATCCATCCATCAGTCCATCCATCTATCAATCCATTCATCCTTACACCCACCCACCTATCCATTCATCCAATCATCTATCTATAAGCCCATCCATCCATTCATCCATTCATCCACGAATCTATTCACTTACTCATCAATCCATTCCCCCATCCATCCATCAGTCCATCCATCTATCAACCCATTCATTCTAAGACTCACCCACCTATCCATTCATCCAATCATCTATCTATCAGTCCATCTATCCATTCATCCATCAATCTATTCACTTATTCATCAATCCATTCCTTCATCCATCCATACGTCCTTCCACCCACCTATCCATCAGTCCATCCATTCACCCATCCTTCTACCAATCCATCCAACCTTCCACCCACCCACCTTTCCATCCACCTATCAATCCATTCATTCACCCACCCATCCATTGATCCATCTACACATCAATTAATCTAATCAACTATTTATCCATCCATTTATCAATACATTCATCTATTCATCCACCTATCTATCCACCCATCTATACATTCATTCATCCATCCATCTATCAATCCATCTATCAATCCATCCACCCATCTATCCATCTGTCCATCCTTTCATCCACCATCCATCTATGGATCCACCCATGCTTCTATCTATCTATTCACCCATTCATCAGTCCATCTACCTATCAGAACCTTCATCCACCCTTACATCTATCCATCCTTGCATCCATCCACCCATCCATTCATCTATTTCCTCAATCTATACATCCATCCATCCATCCAGACCCAAGCTTTTCCCTCTAACTTTTCTTTCCCAAATAATCTATCTTGCAAACACATATTTGTTTGGTTTAATTTTGTCAATCAAACATCTCACTCCTGCTCCTGCTCCTATTCTTGCTCCCACATCTCATGCTCCATGTCTTGTTCCTTCTCCTGCTCCTCCTGTGCCTCCTTCGTGGCTCTCATTAGTTTGCAAAGTGACTGTTGAGTGGAGTCTCGGTGTGAGAGGAGAGCTTTCTAGAAGATGTTCCATCAAATATTAATAAGGACCTCAGAGAGAGAACTAACAAGGCTTGGGAAAGAGGAGGGGACTCCCCCGTTTAACTGCTGTGGAGGAGCAGGAGGAGGAGGTGATTGAGCTGTAAGACTGGTTAACAATCTCCATCAACCGTCCCTACACTGGGTGGACACTGAATGCCGAGGTTTGTTTTTTTAAATTCATCATTTATTCAGAGGACCGAAAAAGGGATGAGGAGGAGGAGAAGGAGAAGGGAGGAGGTGATGGAGCGGCTGGATTTATTCAGAGCACATTTTTAGCTAAGAGCATTTTTTTTTTTACCATGGTCCGTGAAGCCCCTGCTCCACATTCATGCCTTCACACTCCTTTTACTCCTCTTCGGCCTGAGTCTGAGCCTTGTCTGCTGCTGCGCCTCCTTCTCAGCAGAGTCACAGGAGGAGAGTGAGTGCAGCAGCAGCAGCAGCAGCAGCAGCAGCAGTAGTCTGATGTAAAATTCATCAGTTCACATCCAGGATTCTGATAAACAAACAGCCGTCTGCTCCTGAATGTAGAGCTCTTTTCATTCTGTATGTTTTTGTTCCTCTCAACTTTTGAATCTTTTCACAGAATTTGCCTCAATCACAACCAACAAATGCAGTCATTTGTGCCCAAAACTGAAGTAAACTCTCAGGACGCTACGTACGATTTTAGAAATTTGCCAAATCCCAGGCCTGGGCAAAGAACTGATAACTATTAGACTAATATGACAAAATTACGGACCAGTTTTAGATGTATATCCATATTTAGATTTCAAAATAAAAACTTTTCGCTTAATGAAGAATCATTTTGTGAGAACTTTTCAACTAATACCATTATTTTCAGCATTCTAGCCCCATTGGCCTAATGGATAAGGCACTGGCCTCCTAAGCCAGGCCACCACCTGTGGCTTAGTGATGATGGGACAAAGCGTTCTCATGTTATGGTGGGGGGGCAAATTCTGACAGGTGTGCTGTCAGAATCTGTCCCCCCCTGTAAAACCAGATTTCTTATGGGGATCTTCTCCAAATGTGCAGGAGTTATCTAGTATGATGAGAAGGGAATACAAAGCAAAAATGGTGATGTTAGGACAAAGCGCTCACATGTTATGGTGGGGGGACAGATTCTGACAGCACATCTGTCAGAATCTGTCCCCCCCCCATCCCCCTGTAAAACCAGAATTCTTAGGGGGATCTTCTCCAAATTTGCAGGAGTATGATGAGAAGGGAATACACAGGAAAATTGGTGATAATCGGACTCCCCTGGAACTGTATTGGATGGGGTAGACTTTATGGTTGGAAAAAGAAGCAGGAGGTAGTAATAATAATATGTATAAATATATATTTTATTAATTGTTATTACACATCATGAATTGAAAAATACATAAATGATTGGAGAGTGACCAGCTGAATGTGCATTTGCATCAACGGTTTATACATAATAGACCCAACGCAATCTAAGAAGAGATTGGTTGTTGCTCCACACTATAAAAAGTTATATGCCGTGAGGACGTCCGTAAACATACAGGCTTTAACGGGGAAGAAACGACCAAAGTGCTCCTTCGCAGAGCGTCTAATGTGAAGCCACGTCAGGAACATAGATTAAAACAACTCTTAATCTGTTTATTTTACATATATTATACAAAGTCTGAACGGTATTGTAGCTTAACGGAGCAATGAAACACAGGGGGGGGCAAATTCTGACGGGGGGACGTACCTCGACACCGGAACCAGACTGGGGTCCGAATTCACCGTAGTGAATAGCGTGCGGACCTCTACACTGGGACGACCAAACATGGCCCAACAGAGGACGGCTAACTCTATGAGGGTTAAGACAGATAGTTTGAGAGAGGTGTAAGAGAAGCCACCTTGAAACCATCCCACAACCTTTCACCCACCTACAAAACCCTTTCGGGAACACTACCCGAAAGATGAGCACTGATTGGTTGCCAGAGGTTAACGTTTCAGGCTAAGCCAATCAGAAGGAGACCTGGGCGGGTTTTCTTGCCTAATAGGGAAATACACGCGGTACAGCAGCACACACCCACACTCTATTGGCTACACTGCCAATAGAGTGCAGTTGTTTTACTTGCACATTGCCAAAAATCGGATCGTTAACTTTACATTGCTATAAGAATGTAGTGATTTTATATAATCATTTTAGCACTGCTACGTTGTTCTTTACACAATTTTTTGTGCACTATCTGGTTTGATGGCAAGCTGAGGTTACAATAAAGATGCCTGTCAAAATGTGTTGCTACAGAACATAACAAACACAAAACTTTTTAAATGTGTTTTTATTATTATTATTTAAAGTAAAGTCAGTAGTAATTAGTTACTTTTATAATTTAGTAACTAGTAACGTAGCTGGTTACTTTTTCAGAGCAAGTAATAAGTTACTCTTTTAAAGTAACTTGCCCAACACTGCTCCCCACTGACAGTTAGAACTGAAGAAACCTCTTGGATGAGAGGAGATATGTTTTCCAAAAAACTGAATGGCTAGTTTAACTGAAAGGCCTAATTTAACTCATGACCATGACTTGGATGACTGAGAACCTTCATTGACACCAACTGCCACTGACGTCCACTGAGCTTTGCACCACCCACACTCACTGTTTCCCCAGTGCTTAAATGACAAGGAGATTGCTTTCCTTTTGTGCTTTCCTATTGTGTTGTTGGATTTTGACTATTAGTGGAAAAAACACCAACGATTGTACGGATATATCATAAGTTAATATTCGGCCGATAATATTGGACAACTGATATTATCAGACAACCGTTATCACAAGGCTTCAGTCATTTCAGACTAGTCTACTGGGGGCAGACTCTCTTCTACCGTTGACTCTATCAAGGTTGGTTATCCCTAACCTTACTCACCGCCTCAATGTTTCTCTCTTTATCTCAGAGTCCGAGGTGACGACGGTGAACCGCTGTCTGGACGCTGCCAAAGCCTGCAACATCGACGAGACCTGTCAGAAGCTCCGCACCGAGTACGTGTCGGCCTGCATCCAGCCCTCGGTTCACTCTGGACCCTGTAACAGACCCAAGTGTAACAAAGCCCTGAGGAAGTTCTTCGATCGGGTTCCTCCCGACTACACCCACGAGCTGCTCTTCTGTCCCTGCTCTGACACGGCCTGCGCTGAGAGACGCAGACAAACCATCGTGCCGTCCTGTTCTTACGAAGACAAAGACAAACCCAACTGTCTGGGCCAGCTGAGGATCTGTAAGGCTGACTACGTCTGCAGGTACGGATCAGGGGTCAGTTAGAATCTCAATGGACATGATAGATGGACAGAACTTCATGAATACTTTGGGAAAACTATAGAAAGGAGGAATATTTCAAAATGTGCATGTCTATCTATCTATCTATCTATCTATCTATCTATCTATCTATCTATCTATCTATCTATCTGTCATCCAACTATCTGTCCAGCCATCATCTATCTGATGGATGGATGGACAGATGGATCGATAGATAGGTGGGTGGGTGCGTGGATGATGGGCATATGATGGATGGATGGGTGAATGATGATAGATGGACGGATGGATGGATGGATAGGTGACAGAGATAGATAGATATATAGATAGATAGGTGGGTGGGTTGGATGGATGCATGGATGGATGGATGGGTGGGTGGGTGGATGGATGGCTGGACAGATGGATCGATAGATAGGTGGGTGGGTGCGTGGATGATGGACATATGATGGATGGATGGATGGTTGACAGATAGATAGATAGATAGATAGATAGATAGATAGATTGATGGATGAATGGATGTTTAGATTAATGGATGGTTGGATGGATGTTTGGATGGATGATGGTGAATGATAAAATAATGGATGGATGACAATTGGATGGATGGATGGATCAGTGGATGGTTGGATGGATGGGTGGGTGATGGCTAGATAGATGTATGAATGGACAAATGGATGGTTGGATGAATATTCGGATAAATGGATGGTTGGATGGATGGATGTTTGGATGGCTAGCTGTATTGGTAGGTATGTAGATAAGAAGGTACAGTAGGAAGGTCAGACAACAAATCTCATCTGCTTTTTTAACAGCAAATCCCAACAAATCCCAGATTCTGATCCAAAACGTCCTTTTTTTTTTCATAAACATAAGCATGTCACCATTTTGTCACCATCGTGGACCTCTTAGATCAGGTTCTGTTCACGATGTTCAGATCAATTCCTGTCCTTGTGGGCGATTCTTTCATTTCGTTGTCTCTGTCTACAGACGTGGGATACAGATTTAGTTATTTATCGTATTCAGATCTGGCCTTGTTTACCTGTCCCTGCTGAAACAAGCTTCTCCAACGTTCTGTAACGTCTGTTATTTAGACTTTCAGCAGATTTTTTAGTTATGTTGTTTATTCTGAACTGGCCTTGTTACCCATTCCAGAAGGAACACACTGTACAGCAATACTGTCCAACACGACAGACAGACAGACAGATCTATGTGTCTATCTGTCAGAGGGACCTGAAACACCCCTTTCTCCTCACTCACATGATATAACATCCGTTACGCCCCACTAACAATTCGTGCTGAAGAAACCTCTTGGATGAGAGGAGAAACTTTTTTCAAAAACGCAATATTCAGTTGCTAAACTAAACCCTGGAATATTGAATACATATAAACTGAAAAACAGCGTCCATAAAAATAAGAAAATAAATAGTAAGTGAAAATTAAAACAGTTACCATATTGTATATGTATATATATATATATATATATATAGCCAATGATCCGATTTACGAACAATTCATAAAAAAAAAACGATCGATCCAGTTTGATCCAATTTTGTTAATATGATTCAATAAAAATTTGTAACTCCGATTTCAACAACACTATACAGCTGCCAGTGTTTTAGATTTAGTTTAGTTTATTTAAAAAGGGAAAATGCAATTTCTTAAACACAAATAAGAAAGAATTAGCCAAAGGCTAGTTTTCATCTGTCCCCTGGCCATGATGTAAAAAAGGCAAGAAGCACACAATATATACAAAAAAAATACATATGAAAACACTTTTTATACAATTAAGAATATTTTTCCGCTTGATCTGACATCTCCTTTCAAATTGTATAAACATGTACAAGATTTTAACTTGATTTTTTTTTTTTATTTGTCAGGGATGTCCAATATATCGGTCCAACGATAAATATCGGGCCGATATCAGCATAATTTTTAATATCTAAACATATCAGTATCATTTTTTTCACCGATATTTGTTTATTTATTTAGTTTATTTATCTTTTTAGTGGGCAGAAGCGGCAATGCCGTGTCTATGTCTAACATCAGTTTATGGGCGGGGCCATGGAGCAGGAAACCGATCCACGGACAAAAATCCAAACCATCTGACCGTTTGACTGAATTTTAAACGATCTGGGCTTTTTGGACCGGTGCGCTCAGATTGTGTAGGTCACAGAACAATAACCGATCCAAAACAATTAGTCTTCACAACCCCAATATATATATATATATTTATATATACAGTTTGTCTGT
Organism: Paraplagusia blochii; assembly: GCA_016785265.1. NCBI lineage: Eukaryota > Metazoa > Chordata > Actinopteri > Pleuronectiformes > Cynoglossidae > Paraplagusia > Paraplagusia blochii. The sequence goes on along the minus strand of JAFBJS010007884.1, from coordinate 664 downwards.
GTGTAGACACATACACACACATATGTATCTATATCTATGTATTCATATACTGTACATGTATACTATAATATATATATATATATACATATATATATATATATATATATATATATATATATATATATATATATATAGGGCAGTGGTGGCCTAGTGGAACCAGTTCTAGGGTCCGGAGGGTTCCAAGTTCGAATCCACCAACTGCTAGGTTACAACTGAGGTCCACTGAGCATGGCACTATCCCCACTCACAGCTCCCTGGGCGGTCAAAGCTGCCCACTGTTCACTTTGGTGATGGGTTAAAAACAGAGGTGGCATTTCGTTGTGTAGCTGTGATGTGAATGACAATATCACAATGACAATGAGAAGGAGTTTGCTTAAAAAGAAAAATTAAAATGTTTTCAATCATCCGTCTCTTAATTTGGCAAAACCAACATCTAGGCATAAGAAGGAGGGAAACAAAGGACAGGAAAGTAAAGCAAACTCCTTGTCATACACACCACGAGACGTGTCCAACTTTGAGCGTCCAGGTAGCAGTGACTGGGGACACTGCCATGCTCAGTGGTTACCTGGCAGCTATTGTACCCGAGCCTTGAACCCTCTGGACCCAAGACTGCTTCCTTAACCACTTGGCAGCGCCACCACGGCTCCATACAGAACCCACACAG
>JAFBJS010007875.1:0-12029 GCA_016785265.1 Paraplagusia blochii | reverse complement strand
ATAAATAAAACAACCAACATGTTAATCTTACTTTAGGTTTTAGTAATAAGCATCAAAAATGTTGACATGATCATGTTTTGCAGTCAACATACAAAGCTAAACCTGATGACAAAGAGGATAGTTTATCAAACAGGTGTCAACAAAACTGAAACTTGAACAGGTGATTCCAAACGTGGGGAATGGCTTCCCTCAGGGGGCGGGGAGGTTTCAAATTCAGTATTTTCTTCAGAAGTTCAACAGTGGAGAAATGGAACTAATTAGAATCTTTAACTTTTCCTTTCAGATTAATTTTAAAATGTATTTATACTGTTTGTTTAGGTATCAATCCTTGTTATCAGTGGATCATTCTCTAGGTTCATTCTTCTACCAATGTATCCACTGTCCCTCCTCTGATCTTAATCTGTCTTCTCCAGTTTTTTCTCCACACCTTCCTGTGTTGTCCCTCTAATCACCTCATTCCTGATCCTGTCCATCCTTGTCTCTCCTAAAGAGAATCTCAGCATCTTTAACTCCTCCACCTCCAGCTCTGTCTCCTGTCTTCTACCTATTCCTAGTGTCTCTAATCAATCCATCATGGATCCAACTGTCCTGTAAACCTTTTCCTTCACCTTAGCTGTCATTGTTCTATGTACTAAGAATCACAAAATATACACATAAATACAAATATTCGATAATTAATCTTCTTTCTCTTATCTGTTACTGGGTCACAGGGACAGTGATGAACACAATGGAAGTTATGGGGCTTCCTTGGGCTTCCTAGTGGTTACTAGGTCACCACTGACCTATATATGATTATTTATAAATCCTAACAATATCATTTTAATTAAATTGTTGTTTAAAGCAAGGGCAAAATATATTTTTTCTCTTGAGAACTTGCAAGAAAAATATTTTTTTTTACAGGTAAGAGAGAAAACCAGTCACAATCAAACACTCTGCTGCCTCAGATCTATTACTTCTCCATCTGTTGCTGTGGCCACGTGAATAAAACCATTCTCTTCTTTTATCCATCCATCCTGCTTTTTTTCCCCTGTTGTCCTTAATACACACGTGTCACTAGAGCAGTGAGACAGATGGTCGCCTGCTGACCTCAGTGACAAACTAATTCAGTACAGACACCAGGTCTGTGTTGCACAGATTCATGGGAAAAACTCCAACACTCTAGAGGATTAAAAAGGATAATAGATCTGATAGGTGGAGAAGAGACACTTGCAATGAAAACATGGTATTATCTTACAAACAAAAACTCCACAGTGGTGTAACATGAGAGGTGATTAAGTGAGAAGATTGTGTTTTCCAATTGATTTTCCCTAAAGACTCATCCAGTTAAAAATGTTTCTGTCTTCAACCAAAACACGAACAATGAAATGACGGATTAACTAATTAATTTTAGATACAAATGCAAGTTTGCAACATTAAATTTAGGATCAGAACCCCCACACTTGTCATCCTGGACCCTGGAAACAAAACTATAAATTCAGTGGACAACAGGAAGTCTGCGGTCAGACCACTGACCCCATGAATTCCTGTTTTTCAATCACAGCTTCATCCTTTAACTCTTTGCCTCCACCTTTCTGACCATGCCTTCCTTTTGCTCCTTTTCCTCTTCTTTAACCCTCTTCCTCCCCAAACCTTTTTCTCTCCACTCTTCCTGTTTGACTCCAGCTTCCAGACTGAGCCAACACTGTAGGACATCTCTTGTCTCCACCTCCCCATCTGCTAGGAGCGCTAATGTCTCCTCCAGCTCCCTGTTTTTTTTAATCAAACATAATCTAATTTTCATCGTCAAGAACTGGGTCACACCTGACAAATATACAACATTTCTTTCAGATTACTGCAAAAACAACAAAAAAGGTTATTAAAGATGTAGTGGAACTGTTTTGGATGCGAAAGGCCACGAAAAATGCATTTTTAAAATGTGTTTGAGGTGTTTGTGTTTGACTCCCTCCTCCTGGAGAGACAAATACTAAGCCCTTCAAGCCCTCACCTCACTGGCTGAGTTCATAAGGTGCTTCCTGCTGAGTGTCATGTTGAGTGTGTTGTTGTGACTCAGCATGGGTGTCTTCATAAATACAAAGTCGCTTCTGCTGGATATGGTGGAGTAACAGGGCCTGTAGGTGCGTGTGTGTGCATCCTGGGGCCCGCCCACCACCTCCATGTAGCGAATGGGCCCATCAGTGTTCAGCTGCAGGTGTAGGTCCTTGCTGGGCCTGTGATGGTAGCGACTGGACCTGTGGCGTCCGTAGCAGCAGCAGTCTGACTCTCCCAGCCCGGGGTCACGGTGCCTCAGGCAGCGAACCATGACCACAACAAATGTGATGAAGGACATGGCCGACACGCAGGCCAGAGAAATGATAAGGTACAAGGTGATGTCCGACATCCCCGTGTTTTTGTTAAAAGATGAGTGGTCAGGTCTGGCCGGCCTGTGATTGACTGCACTCTTCTCATCCACAGTTATTGTAATGTTTACAGTACAGGTTTTGGGGGGGTCACCATTGTCCTGAACGATGACCACAATGTCATAAACTGAGCCCACATCCTCCTCCGTCCACTTACGAGTGGTGCGCAGCTCCCCAGTATGAGCCCCAATGCGAAACATTCCAGCATTTGGTCCTGGGGCAATGGAGTAGAACAGCCAGGCATTGTGCCCACTGTCTTCATCCACCCCTACAAGTTTATTTATGAGATGCCCTGGGACAGCAGAAGGGGGCAGCGTGAACTGTAATCCTTTGTCTTTTGGATAAAAAGGGTAAACAATCACTGGGGAATTATCATTCACGTCCACCACAAACACATGAACGGTGACATTGGCCGTCCTAGGGGGCACTCCCGCGTCCCTGGCCTGCACCTCAATACGGAACACTTTAAGCTGTTCATGGTCCAAGGAACGCATGCTGTAGATGTGACCGTTCTCTGGGTTAATGTAGACATAAGAGGAAATGGGTGAGCCCTGTACCATGCTGGGCAGGATGGAGTAGGAGATGTGGGCGTTCTCACCCAGGTCCAGGTCAGTGGCCGAAACAGTGGCTATGGGGGTGCTGGGTGCGTTGTTCTCTGGGATGTCCACGGAGTATGAGGCCTGAGAGAAGGTGGGGGCGTTGTCGTTGACATCAGACAGGGACACCACAAAGGTGGTCTGAGATGACAGCTGCGGCGTACCAGCGTCAGTAGCCTTGATGACCACAGTGTACTCTGGAACTGACTCACGGTCCAGCCTGCCTGCTGTAATGAGGCTGTAATGCTTGTCAAAAGCTGAAATTAGTTTGAATGGCAACCCTGGCTGTACAGACAACGTTACCTCTCCATTCACACCAGAATCCAGATCACGTGCACTTATAAGAGCTATCACCGTTTCAGGTGGAGAGTCCTCTCTGATCGGCGTGGTCACTGACGTCAGCGTCACTTCCGGTCTATTGTCGTTAAGGTCTACAATGTCCACCATGACATTACAGGAGCCCTCCATAGCAGGAGAGCCACCATCTCTGGCCTGCACTGTGATGTGATAAGCACTTCCTTTCTCATAGTCCACGTGACCCTTCACGCGGATCTCCCCGCTTTGAGAATCCACGCTGAAAAGTTTAAGTATCCGATCAGATGTGTATTTACTGAACATGTAGGTTATTTCTCCATTGCTGCCCGAGTCTGCGTCAGTTGCGTTTAATTGCGTTACTAAAGTGCCCTGTGCGGCGTTTTCTAACAGCCTTACATTCTTGATGGGTTCGTCAAAGACAGGCGCGTTGTCATTTACATCCAGGATCTTGATGAGCAGAAGAGTGGAGCCGGACTTCTCCGGCCGCCCCCCGTCCACAGCGGTCAGCAACAGGCGGAACGCGGACTGCGTCTCCCGGTTCAGAGCTTTGTTCACCACCAGCTCAGGAAACTTGGTGCCGTCACTTTTACTTTCCACGTTCAGGTTGAAAAACTCATTTGCTGCCAAATTATAAGTGCGTAAAGAGTTGACACCCACATCTGGGTCGTGAGCGCTCTCCAAACGGAACCGTGTGCCGGGCGCAGCGGCTTCAGAAATGTCCAGAGAAATGTTGCTGGTTGAAAACCGCGGTGCGTTGTCATTCACATCCAGAATGTCCACCACCACGCGATGGATCTCCAAGGGATTCTCCATGAGTATTTGCAGATGTAGTGAACACGTTGAACTCAGTTCGCACATTTGTTCCCTATCGATACTTTGTTTCATCACCAAATCCCCCGTCGTCTGTTTTATCTCAAAGTATTCAGCGGAGGATTCGGAGACCACCCGCAACTTCCTCTGTTCGATCCTCTGAGCATTAAGACCCAAATCTTTAGGGATATTTCCAACGACCGAACCCGGACTTAGTTCTTCCGATACGGAATAGCTGAGTTGAGCCGACGCGGTGGAGAGCCAAGATAAATAAAAGCAGATCCTCCACAGCCTCCCTCCTCTGGAGCGCGTCCTCTGCCTGGAGTCCATTGTGCTGCGCTCCCAGGGATCAGGGATCGGGAAAGTTTCGAGCTCCTTCGTTCACCGTATCGTGTCCATGGTTCAACATGTGGCTTTTAGGCTCAGTGGAAAACATTTCCGTTTTAAAAAGAGAGCGATGGGAAGTTTGGATGTGATCATGGCGCCGGACTTGAAAGCGAAAACAGGGACGAAAAAAGAAAAAAAGAATTTTCCACAAGTCTCCACACTAACTCTGCCCCGTCTCCTCCGCCTCACTCCTCTCAGGGGCGGGGAGAAGCCGGGGTGGCCTCCTCTCTCATTGGAAGACAAGACCGAACCAGCGCTGTCACACACTCCCTCTCGCCCTCACACACTCTCTTCCCCTCTCTCTCTCCTCACACACCCACTCCACAGCCACACATTTGTCTGAAAAGTTTTATGAATTGCTCTTCTGAGTAGTTTAACAAACATGAGATGACAGAGACATGACTTTACATCAAGAAAGACGGAAGTAGGTGAATTTGAGTGAAGTTTCACTTTTAAGGATTTTTCGGTGAGAGGTGCCGCAGTTTTTATGTCGATACCACTGTTATCCGCATGGGGGCAGGAGTTCGCAGTCTTTTTTGCCAAACCCAAGTTTTGTGATCTTGACCAGAATTTTTTTTTAGCCAATGAAAAATACTTAGATAGTTATTCCCCAAAAAGTCTCAATAAATATATGATAAGATTAAAACAAGATCTGGTGAACTATACTATTAATTTAATTTATTGTAATAAATGTTACTTGCAAAAAATGTTGTTCAACAACGAATTCGTTTAATTTTGATTAAATAATGTTTGAACAGTGTTCATATTTATTTGGATTATTTTCTGCTATTTGACATATTTGTAAGTAAAACTATTTTTCAATTTATCCCCGGTAGGAAGCGCTATTGTACCGACTGCCATATCCTTGCCCAACTCCACGTTTCACTAAAATATTTATATATATTTCTGAGTTTTTTCCACTTCCACACGTAACATAAAATACGATTTTCCAGTTAAATGCTACATAAAGTAGTATATATTTTAAAGTTCAACCACTTTTAGAAGCTTACAACCTTGATGAACATAAACCAACAAACTTGATGAAGAAATGAAGAAATCTTCATTGTTGAAACTGATTTCAACATAATAGAACTTGGGTTAAATTGCCCATAAGCCCAGGCTCACCTGCTGGCTCTCAAAGGTCCAGGTGCTGTCAGGTAAAGACGCATCCAGGACACTGATCACCTCCTTAAAGTCAGTGGTGCTGCTGGGCTTAATCAGAGTGAAATCACTGTACTCTGACATCGGAGACATGCAGGACCTGAAGGACTGACTCTGAGACATCACGTCTCCTCCCAGCACCTCCACGTACTTGATGGGTCCATCAGTGTTGAGCTGAATCTGCAGGTTTCTGTTGGGGTTCTTGTAATCATCACAGTCGCTCCTTCTCATGCAGCAACTACTGCTCCTGCTGTTCCTGATGCACTTCACCGCTAAGATGACAAAAGTCACCACAGACAGAACCGACACCGAGGCCAGAGACAGGATCAAATAAAGGGCGATTCTTCCGTTTTTCTTGCTGGGTTCAGCTACCTTCTGTTCAAGGTCTAAGATGGCTTCGTGGAGTCCGTCCTCCAGCAGGATGGACACCGTGACAGTGGAGGACTGGACCGGTTGTCCATCGTCTCTGATCTCTATCAGCAGCCTCTGAGAAGACTCGTCCTGCTCGTACACAGCACGTTTAGTCCTCACCTCTCCAGTGAACTGGTTGACGGTGAACAGAGACGCGTCTGTGGCTTCTGCCAATTTGTAGGAGATCCAGGCGTTATGGCCCGAGTCAGCGTCCACAGCTGTCACCTTAGTGACCAGGTGACCCGCTTTAGCCGTGCGGGACATTCTCTGGTGAGAGAGGGAGCCCAGGGCAGCGGAGGAGGGGTAGATAACAGAGGGGGCGTTGTCGTTCTGGTCCAGGATGAAGACATGGACAGTGGTGTTGCTGCTCAGAGACGGAGAGCCCTGATCTTTAGCCTGAACCTGGATCTGGAACACCTTCAGTTTCTCATAGTCAAACGAGTGCATGCTGTAGATGCTGCCGTTATCTGAGTTAATGTAAACATACGATGACACAGAGACGTCCTGCACTTTAGAGTCTAGTATAGAGTAAGAGATTTTAGCGTTTTCACCAGAATCCAGGTCAGAGGCTGATACTGAGTACAGTATCGATCCTGGTACTCCGTTCTCTTTTAGATAAACATTATAATAGGACTGAGAGAACACAGGAGGATTGTCATTGACATCGTTGATGCTGACAGGTATAATCTTCTTACTGGACAGAGGAGGAGATCCTGAGTCCATGGCTGTGATTTCTACATTATAATGAGAATTATTCTCCCTGTTTAAACGCCCACTGGTCACTAGGGCGTAATTATTAGAAAACGACGGCTTTAGACTAAACGGTGACCCGCTGGCAATATGTAACGTTACTTTCCCGTTTTCACCGGAGTCAGAATCACGCGCACTTATTAGAGCAACTACGGTGCCATTTGGTGCGTCTTCGCGCACAGGTTTGGGCTGAGACGTGAGGACAATCTCAGGAGCGTTATCATTAAAATCAACCACATCAACCTGCACGCGGCAGTGTCCCTCCATCTCAGGACTGCCTTTATCCTTAGCAGTGACGTCAATGTCATATGACTTTACTGTTTCATAGTCTAACTCGCCTTTCAAACTGATTTCACCCGTTAAAACATCAATATCGAACATTGACAACACGTAATCCGGTGTACGGGATCCGAATAGAAATTCGATTTGTCCATTTAAACCGTCATCTGCATCCGTTGCTTTTGGCTTCAAAACAACAGCGCCCTTTGGGCTTTTTTCACCCAATGTTACTTTATAATTATTTCTTTCAAACACCGGGAAGTTATCATTTATGTCTAACACTGTGATCATTATTTGTGATGTCCCAGACCTGGCCGGACTCCCTCCGTCCAATGCGGTCAGTAATATCTTGTGGACCGCCTTCTTTTCTCTGTCTAGAGGCTTTTCTAAAACCAGTTCCGGGACGGTCTTACCTCCATCCATCTCCTTAATTTTGAGGGAAAAACAGTCATTTTTACTGAGAGAATACGATTTCAGCGAATTGCTGCCCACGTCGGGGTCTGTTGCGCTTTCCAACGGGAAGCGAGTACCGACGGCCGCTAATTCCGCGATTTTTAAAGATAATTCGTTTGAAAGAAAACCTGGAGAATTATCATTTATATCCTTAATTTCTACTTCAATACGATGCAGCTGCAATGGTTCCTCGACCACCACCTGCAGAGGTAGAACGCAGCTGGTACTTTGTCCACATAGAGCCTCTCTGTCTATTCTGTCATTCACCACCAGCTCGCCCTTCCCCGCATCCACGGTGAAAAACTGCTCATCAGACTCTGCGGCGACACGAAGCTTACGGTCAAAAATCTCAGACAGCCCCAAACCGAGATCTTTGGCCAGATTTCCTACCACCGATCCTCGTTTCAGCTCCTCCGGGATGCTGTACCGAGTCTGTCCGTGTATAATACTCCACAAGAGGAAGAAATGATGCCACCATAGCGCCTGCCATCGCCAGTCTCTGTATCCCATTGTCTTTGTCATTCCAGATCCAGAAAATCACATCATCTTCAATCCCCAGAATCAGAAATGGTATGTACAAAATTCCAATTCCGACTGCATGGCATATTCCATTGAAAATGTGTCTGTCCGAGGCAGGATTTGCTGAATCTAATTCTCAATATACTAAACATGTACTCTCTCCCCGATCCTGTGTATTCTGATTTCAGTGCTGAAGCTGAGTGGGGGAGGGAGAAGATCCCTTTGTACAGTTCTGAATTTCATTGGTGCACAGCATCCGTCCCTCACATCCAATGAGCAAAGCCCTGGTCAGTGCAGTGTTGTCACTGATAGGTGCACCACGTACACTATGATAGATGCAACGATTTCAAAGACCAAAATGACAAAAAAAGTATAATAAAATCAATTATGCAAAGTATGGTCATCTGAACACAATTTTAACTCAGCATTTGTATAATTTAAAAACCTTTTATAGACTTTTTTTTTATTTTATACGTTTATTAGTTACAAACTACAATGGAAATAGTCTCATTATTATTAATTAATTGACTAAAGAACCCAAGCATTAGAAATAGAAGTGAAATTAAACCTATTCACAGCAGAACGAGCAAGTAAACAAAGAGACTGAAAGGAATTGTCGCTGTCCACACATGTGGTGCTGAAACGGAGATTAGACGGTTATGTGTGAACCACAATGCCGTATAAATTACCACTCGTATCTAGAAGGTCCAGAACATGAGACACACATGTCATCAGCTCACCTGCTGGCTCTCAAAGGTCCAGGTGCTGTCAGGTAAAGACGCATCCAGGACACTGATCACCTCCTTAAAGTCAGTGGTGCTGCTGGGCTTAATCAGAGTGAAGTCACTGTACTCTGACATCGGGGACATACAGGACCTGAAGGACTGACTCTGAGACATCATGTCTCCTCCCAGCACCTCCACGTACTTGATGGGTCCATCAGTGTTGAGCTGAATCTGCAGGTTTCTGTTGGGGTTCTTGTAATCATCACAGTCGCTCCTTCTCATGCAGCAACTACTGCTGCTCCTGCTGTTCCTGATGCACTTCACCGCTAAGATGACAAAAGTCACCACCGACAGAACCGACACCGAGGCCAGAGACAGGATCAAATAAAGGGCGATTCTCCCGTTTTTCTTGCTGGGTTCAGCTACCTTCTGTTCAAGGTCTAAGATGGCTTCGTGGAGCCCGTCCTCCAGCAGGATGGACACCGTGACAGTGGAGGACTGGACCGGTTGTCCATCGTCTCTGATCTCTATCAGCAGCCTCTGAGAAGACTCGTCCTGCTCGTACACAGCACGTTTAGTCCTCACCTCTCCAGTGAACTGGTTGACGGTGAACAGAGACGCGTCTGTGGCTTCTGCCAGTTTGTAGGAGATCCAGGCGTTATGGCCCGAGTCAGCGTCCACAGCTGTCACCTTAGTGACCAGGTGACCCGCTTTAGCCGTGCGGGGCATTCTCTGGTGAGAGAGGGAGCCCAGGGCAGCAGAGGAGGGGTAGATAACAGAGGGGGCGTTGTCGTTCTGGTCCAGGATGAAGACATGGACAGTGGTGTTGCTGCTCAGAGACGGAGAGCCCTGATCTTTAGCCTGAACCTGGATCTGAAACACCTTCAGTTTCTCATAGTCAAACGAGTGCATGCTGTAGATGCTGCCGTTATCTGAGTTAATGTAAACATACGATGACACAGAGACGTCCTGCACTTTAGAGTCTAGTATAGAGTAAGAGATTTTAGCGTTTTCACCAGAGTCCAGGTCAGAGGCTGATACCGAGTACAGTATCGATCCTGGTACTCCGTTCTCATTTAGATACACATTATAATAGGACTGAGAGAATACAGGAGGATTGTCATTGACATCGGTTATTTTCACAGGTATCGTTTTCTTACTGGACAGAGGAGGAGATCCTGAGTCAGTGGCTGTTATTTCTACATTATACTGAGATGAAATCTCTCGGTCCAATGTACCGCTTGTTATCAGTGCATAGTTGTTGGAAAATGACGGTTTCAGACTAAAAGGAGACCCACTGGTTATCTTTAATGTCACTTTACCATTATCACTAGAGTCAAGGTCTCGAGCTCTGATTAAAGCTACTACTGTGCCTTTAGGTGCGTCCTCACGAACCGGATTAGGATTAGACGTCAGAACAATCTCTGGAGCGTTGTCGTTAACGTCTACTACTGATACTTGGACACGACAGTGACCCTCCATCCGAGGGACCCCTTTGTCCTTTGCGGTGATATCTAAATTGTGCATTGCGCTATTTTCAAAATCTAGTGGCCCCACAATGGAGATCTCTCCAGTGTCGGGCTGTAAATTAAAAATAGACAACACTGACGGCGCTGTGTGTTCCGCAAACGCGTATTCGACCTCGGCATTGACGCCTTCATCCGCGTCTGTGGCTTCAACTCTAACAACCACCAAACCGGCAACGCTGTTTTCAGCCACAGTGACGTTATACAACGGCTTTTTAAACACGGGACTGTTATCGTTGTTGTCGAGTAATGTAACTAGAATTTTTGTGGTTCCGCTTCTGACAGGATTGCCTCCATCTAACGCCGTCAGGAGCAACTGATGCACACTCTGTTTTTCTCTGTCAAGCGGTTTCTCTAGTAACAATTCAGGTACCTTTCTATTTCCTGGTAACTCCTTTATTCTTAAACTAAAACAGTCGTCTTTACTTAAAGAATAGGATTTGATTGAATTGCTACCAACGTCCAGATCCTGTGCTGCTTCTAAAGGAAAGCGCGTTCCCGTGGCGGTCGATTCTGCGATTTTTAAAGCCCGCTCCTCTGTTGAGAAAACGGGAGAATTGTCATTTATATCCTTGATTTCTACTTCTATCCGGTGCAGTTGTAATGGATTCTCTGTTACGACCTGCAGAGGCAGCAGACAGCTGCTGCTTTGTCCACAAAGAGCCTCTCTGTCTATTCTCTCGTTCACCACCAGGTCGCCCTTTGCAGCGTCCACGGTGAAATACTGCGTCCCAGCCTCAGAATCAACACGCAGCTTACGGTCAAAAATATCAGACAGCCCCAAACCAAGATCTTTGGCTAAATTTCCTACCACAAACCCCCGTTTCGGCTCCTCTGGGATGCTGTAACGAGTCTCTCCGTGTGTTTTACTCCACATGAAAAGGAAATACATCCACCAAAGCGCCTGCCATCGCCACTCTCTGCATCCCATTGTCTTTGTCATTTTTGTGCCGTCGAAAGAGGCATCAGTAATCCCCATCGAGGACCTCTCTAGAAAATATTACATCCCAAAACTGTGCCTCGCTTGGTCTGTCGTTGTGAGAAGATCCTCAAAGAATTCGTGATAAAGATATAATATTCGGACAACATCATCGAAGCGCATCTCGTCTCCAGCTCCAGGACTGTGGGAGTTGCCACGGTCACAGTGAGTGGGGGTGGAGTAGATCTCTTTGTACAGTGCATTACGCTATTGGTCTAGAGCGCACACTCACATAACCAATCACAGACAAGTGAGTCAGCCCGCTGTCCAATGTCAAGAAAGCATCTTAGTTGGGTCAAAACATTGTTTCTGAGATAAAGACCACCATTTTTGATACTATACATACATTTATATTAATGTATATGTTTTTTGTGCGTGTTTCTGTATATATAACTCAGTATTTGTCTCTTCTTGAACACAATTATGCCTCCCTTTTCTTATAAGTTTTTTTTCTGATAACTTCTGTTAGAAAAATGGTCTCATTATAAAGAATGAATTGATAAAAGACCCCAACGTTAGAACTCAAAAACACAAAGTCTGAAAGGATTTGTCGCTGTCCATATATGTGGTGCTGAAACTGAGCTTTGACGTTTAGGAGTGAACCACAATACCAATGCCATATAAATTACCACTCGTATCTAGAAGGTCCACAACAAGAGGAACACGTGTCATCAGCTCACCTGCTGGCTCTCAAAGGTCCAGGTGCTGTCAGGTAAAGACGC